>SKCR01020763.1:0-115347 GCA_019454045.1 Zanthoxylum bungeanum
ATCATAGGGACCTCTCTTCATTTATATATCTATGGTGATCTAATCACAAATGATGAGAGTGCAATTTCTTTGTCACATAGTTAATTTGCTACAACAACACAATGATCTGTGCAAATAGTGACGCTATGGGTCATAATGTCCAACATACCTCTCACCCCAGCATAATGAGATTACCTCCCCATGCTGTAAAGGAAAACCCAAAAAAATTTATTAAACAAATTAAAAGAAAGGACAAGAAAACTTAAATAATATACAAGACATTTTCCTTTAGATTTTCATGGAGAAACTCCTCCAAAGAAAGCATGGAAAATTTACAAAGTTTAGCTTGGTATTTATAAGAAAATCTAAAGGCTTCCACCAATTTCTCCACAAATTGCTCCACGAATAGCTCCACCAAACATGGCACTAAACATGACACCGAACATGGCGCCAAACATGGAAGCATGTTTGGTGGAAGTTTGACAATTTTTACTTTTTATTTTATTAATTTTATTTTACATTTTTAAAATGACTATTGTAAATACACAAAATATACTAGTTTATTCATCAATTTCGGCCTTCCAAAATTCAGAATTCGAAATTATTTAAATCTTCAAAGTTGTAGATCTGTATGTCTTCTTTAATATGCAACTTGAATCAGCTCAATCAGATATCGGATGAATAACTTATGGCCAAAATAAGAAACTAGTGCAAAATTGAAATTTCGGACTGCAATTCGTGACGCGTATAGTAAATTTCTGTTTTCGCCATTTTTTGTTCCGAATTTCATCGTTTTAGCCCAGAGCTGATTCCATTTAATAAAATACTTTATTTATCTGTAAAACATGTTGGTTTCTATAATATGTCCCAACAAAGATTAAGCATGTGAAATACTATAAAGAATATATATAAACATGAAGTATGGCGGAATCATACTTACAATACCTTGTGATGAAGAAGATGATCAAATGGTAGAAGCTCCAAGTTGTGGAAGATTCGGCCAAGAGGAGGAAGAAGACTTGAAGCTCCAAGCTTTTGTATTCCAAGCTCTTTGATGGTTTCCCTATCACCTCTTTTGATCCCTTGCTTGTGCTAGCAAAAATGGAGAAATAGAAGATCAAATCTTCCTTGCCCTTGTCAATGGAGTTCTCGGCAATTTGAGAGAGAAGAGAGATTTTGTGTAAAGTCTTAATTGATATTTGTTTTACCAAAAATCAATTTATATTTATGTTATAATTTATTAAATTAATAATAAATCTATGACATAAACCATGCAATGGCTTAGAGTGTCAAACACTCAAACTCCATGCAAAGCCTTTGAGTGTAATGCACACTATCACCATGCAATGCCTTATCATTAAAATAATGCATATAATGACAAGTGTCATGTGGGCCCCACACGTTCCCAAATGAAAGTGGGCCCACGTCCACTCACGCTTTCGGGTTCGATATTTCCGAAATACCGAACTTGCGTCGCGACGTTAATTAAATCGAATTTAAATAAACAATCGCGCCTAGCGAAATTATTATTTACGTCGCTAACGAATTATTTCTAAATTAACTCGTATGCCCGAATTAAAATCTAATTTTAATTTCGCGTCGAAATCGAATTTCAATTATTATATCGAATATAATAATCTTACTGATTAATTCCAAATTAATCGTTCTCTCTCTCTAAATAAGACACTTTATCCAAGATAAAGTTTCTCCGTAATTAATCCAAGATTAATTAAATTCGAATCAAATATCATAGGTGAATCTTCGGGAAGCGACCCAAGAGACCTCCGGATATTTTGGCAGTAAATACGGTCGTCGGATAATCCGAACACGTACGTACCTCGTACTACGTCTTTACCGATTCACAAGACAAGGTTGGCTTCTAGCAAAGCGCCATGCCTACCCAATTCTCCAGAAATATTCTTATAGGAATATAAGATCTATATCAAGCGTAGTATACCGTAGTATTGCGTACATCGATCCAGTATCGGATGATCACATGCTAGGCCTAGGGCTGGAGATGTGTCTGCCCCGTACGAAACATATATCGGACATCAAGCAACTAGTCTCTTTAAATCGGACAATCCTGACCTGGTCATATTGTCCCGACGGTTGCAACCTTTTATAGAGTACTAGTTCTGTGCCCTGCATGATCATCACCTCCATATGTCTGAAGCGATACTTCCATCTTGACATCACATCCAGTACACTACGCTTCTCGATAAACCCAGAAGAGGTGTACACAGAACCGGTTAAGGTCCCCAACCACCAAAACCAAAGTTTACCGATTGTCGCAAGTACTAGCGATGTAAGTCTCAGGTTAAGACCATATACACCTACCCTGATGCGGCCTCCCATAGACACATAGACATACTACCAATGGGATTCCGCGGGGTCTATCCAGAGCGAAGCTGTTTTCCGTACCATCGGTAAAACACAACCTCCTATCGCACTTGCATAAGTATCCAATACTTAAATATATGAGAACTATGCCGTTGTGCCCTCACAACGTGCACAAGCGCAATACTAGCCTATTCCGCATTATCGATGTCTAGTCTCGATAATACTACGGCTAGGGATATTTAATGATTAAACCTTTATGGATTGATACTGTCTCATATCATCTCAATCCAGTACTAATCATATGGACTTTTGCCATTTATATATCAAAGTAAATAAAATTACAAAACGGCAAAAGGCAATTTCATTATCACATAGTTAATTTTGTACAATAATACAATATCATTTACAAACAGTGACGCTATGGGACATAATGTCTAACAAAACACATAAAACCCATCAAAATGTTCATCGAACTCGAGAAATTAAATAAAATATTAGGTAAAAACGGCGGTAAATATTGATATATTTTCCGCTCATCAGTGGAGGGTAAATCTAGGGTTCCTAGGGTATTTTGAGAAAAACAGTGAGATAGACACGCCAAAGAAAGAAACAGATGACGAAAGTGAGACTGGAGGCTGACAAGGAGTCGGAGGATGCCTGAGGTGTCGTCGGACGCACACTGGAATAGTAACATCGGTGGCGGTAATGGCGATGGTATCACCGAAAAAAAGACCTTAGGATCAACCTACTGATACCATATGAGAATTTTTGAAGAAAATGTCTATAAACATTTGCTTGATTTAGAACTTACAATAAGAGGCCCTTATATAAGCATTATACAACTACCATATTAAATACACAACAACATAACTACCATCTACACAATATATAACTAATTCCAACAACTAATTTCAACAATGTGTTTTCTGGGTTTTTTGATGGTTTAGGCTCTTTTTGATAAGTGGGTTGGCTTTCTGTGTTTGGCTATGCTATTGCTTGCATATTTATTTTTTCGCTATTGTTAGGGTTTTAGAGATTTTTAGGGTTAATCACTCGGTAGAGATGACTTAATAAAACCCTAGATAACACCGAGCCCAACTAACAATACAAAATAGGCATGTTCTAGCAAATAGAAATTAACTTACAAAAATAGTAAACATTGATTAGGTTAACTTTACTAACCATAGTTCTTAGATCGCCTATTTTTAGGAATGTTAGAATTTGACTCCTCCTCAGTAACTCCCATCCCCTCGATTGAGCCAATTGATGTGGGAAATTTGGGATCAGTAGGACCCACTAAATACAACACCACTCTAACCCCCTCAGAGGAAGAAAACCAGTCATGCTGTAAAAGATTAGCCAGAATCGAGCCAAAACCTCTAGCCTTGGACTTTGTCAACCATGATAAGGATAAAGTGTCTATCATCACCATTGCTGAACTAGACCAACTTAGGAAGAGATTCATCATTTTCAAGGAAGTAAGCCTGAGCATTCCAGAAGAGGATGACTTGGCGAGCCGACCAAGTAGTGGTTAAGTTGCCCTCTGTACGGCCTTCTTCGACGTGGATCTGCGCTTTCCCATGGAATGATATTTTTCCAAGATGTTTCATATTATGAACCTAGCACTGTGCAGCTCAACCTAAATAGACTAAGGGTGCTAGCTTGGTTCTATGTAGTTTGGATCCGAGCCAATCTCAGAGAACCATCATTTAAAGATATGAAGAGGTTGTATCGAATAAATGCTAATATGAAGGAATTCAAGAGTTGGTACTACTTGTTTCTCTATGTTGGAGGCAAGTTTTTGATTACAAACCTCATAGTCACCAACAAGAATTTCAAGGACAAGTGCATTTGGGCTGAGGAAGCATAGGGTGAACACCAAATCATCTCTGACCAGGAAATTATCATGTCGATCGTCTTAGGGTTGGAGGTAACGACCCAACCCTGTTACCTCTTATTCTTTATGCCATTAGGATTTTCATTTTTCACTCCAATAACATAATTTTACCCTTCGTATCCTGCTAGGGTGATCCTCCCAAAGTTCGTCGTAAGGTCAGGGCAATGGTGAAGCTTGTATCTCAATTTGCAGGCCACTACAAGGACACCCTTAATCCGCATTCCTTTGCCGACGCATGTCTTATCCCAGGGACCCCTCCATCGATTGAGAAACATTATGGTAAATAATGACTAACTAACTGACCTCTTTTCATTATTTTCCATTGTTGTTTACTATGGGCCCTTACATTTTATATTTTATTGACCCGAGCTTCACTTTATCATTTTTAACCTTGTATTTTTTCGAAATGCAGACATGTTTGGAAAAAGCCTCACCCCTCTGTAAATTTCAAGGGATGCTAGACGCCAAGCCCAGTGTAGGCTGAGTGGCTCCCGTCACTAGGTCTCCACTCGAATTCATCTATCCTAAAGATAAAAAAAAACCCTGATGTAGGCCTCTGATCCATAGACCCGAACCATCAATACACCACCCTATAGACAATCTCTAATGCAATCTGACTAATCTTCACAAACTCCAACCCATACACCAAGATCCCAGAAAAGACGCCTCCATCAGGTCGGGGGTGAATATATGAGGTTCCATAAATGAAGGCCACCGCCTTGCGCTGTAAGGCTTTGTCAAATTCTTCTCTAAAGAATGAGGCAGTGCAATCTTTGGGAATGGACGATATCCCAGAGAGTGTATAAGAAGACATGTCTAACCTTCTGCTGACCTTCAACTACAAGGCCCAACACGTGGACATCAATAAAGCCTTAGCCTATGAGAGCATTTCTCCTAACGAGGTCGTCCATAAAGTAGGTCGTCTCCAAGGAAAGGTAATTGCTTCTAACTTATTCTTTGCTTCCACCATTCTTGAACACACTAACCCGTTATCATCATGTGCAGCCGACTTATTTCATGGCCACCAATATTGACATGCTTTCAAGAATTTTTGCTAAAGGTTGTCAGGCTCAAAGGCTGCAAAACAGGCTGACCGAAGAAGGAGCAAAAGTTACTCAAGAAGGTTGAAGAGCCCAAGGCATAACTGAAGCCTTTCGTCAAGCCCTCCAAAAGATAAGAAATGATAGGGATGAGGCATATGCTGGGCTGTTTCCAAGGCTTTTGAGCTCAAGTTGTAGTAGGCGAAAACAACCATTGCCCAGAGGAAGCTTCGCAAGAAAGAGACTGAGCTAAAGAAAGCCAATGACGAGTTTATCAAGGTCCGGGCCAAGCTGGGTGATTTGTAGGCTAGCTTCGTCAATCGCATCAAGAATACCAAGGTCAATATCTAGGTTGAAGGCTTGGAGGAATCCATGGTACTGATCGAGGAGACTTTCCCTGACCTTGACCTAAGTGAACTCTAAAAAGTCTTCAAGGTTATCATAGGGGAAATGACCTTGGTGGAGGCATTTGGCACGAGCCGTGAAGAAAATGAGGCAATCCCCGATCCAGCCTCTTTGACCTCGATGCCTCATACTGTTGAAGATGCCCACGATCCCTAATCCACTGCTGCTGCCCATGCTCTAGCCGAAGATGTTCCCGACCCATCCTCTTATGTAATCGATTTTCCCCCACGAAAATTCCCGAGTAGGCTCATGATGTAAACAATTAATGAAATAATAAAAAAAAAATTAATTTTTTTATACTTATGCATACTGAAGCACAAATTGAGTAAGGACCTGATCTATGACACTTTCCTTCTTTCAACACTCAACAATATTTCCAACTTGTAATAATAAGATTAATATCCATTTGGTAACATGGCCAACCGAACAAGTAATATAACCCGATCCCGTAAAGACCTTTCCTTCATAACAAATGCTTATTCCCGAGCACACTGATGAATGGTATTTATATAACTTTTTCCCACTCATTTGACCTAATATTTCCTATAGTTTCTCGAGTTTTGTGAACGTTTTGATGTATTTTGTGTTATTTTGCAGATAAATAAAGTTTGGAAAGCATTGGAGACAATTTGGGGGCAAAATGGACAAAATTGGACAAAAAGGGCAAAATGGTCATTTCGGCATCGCGACGCTGAAGCCTTGCGCGTTACGACACCCATCATGCGCCAAAGATGCTAAAATGCGCGGACCGCCACATGTCAAAATTCCATTGGACCGCCACATGTCACTCCCACATTGGATCGAATATTCGGCGAATCATATCGTGCCACGTGTCACCACATCATTGGACCACATCTCCAGCCAATTAGCCGCTGTCACGTGTCGCCTCATCATTGGACCGCATCATCGCCAAACCATAACATGACACGTGTCATAATTATTGCTGCCGACGCCGTGTGGTCAACCCGTGTGGACCGAATTCACTGTATCTGGCGTAGCGACGCCAAGCCCTTTAGCGTCGCGACGCCCAGCGCTTAAAAATGCCTATAAATTCAAGCCTTCATATTTCATTTTCCTCGTGCTTTCCTTGGGAAATTTTCCCTGATTTTATAGGAAGCATCAAGTTTTGTATAAAAATATTATTTTAATTTATGTATTTTAATTTTCAATAATAATAGATCTCTTCTTCCACTCCTTTCTTTTAATGTTTAGTAGTTAAATTTCCGTTGGGGGAAGGGTGAAGCTTTTAATATTTTAATTTAGATTAATCTCCCTTTATTATAATATAAAATTTATTATTCACATTAAAAGGAATTACCGCCTTAATGACTGGTTTTATTTATTTGGCATAAAGTGGCACCGCCTATATGGCTGGTTTTTAGGTGACAGATAATTACCGCCTATATGTCTGGTTTATGTTCGAATATTATTACCGCCTTTATGGCTGGTTGGACTTCATTTAAATCTGACTTAATAAGGAATACCACATGTATGGTCGGTTCGCTATCACCGTTAAATTCTATATTATAATAAGGGATATTTCTAAATTATAAATAGTAAAAGTGGATCCCCTAACCCCAGCATTTTATTTTTATTTTAGGGAAGTGATGAAACACAATAAACACACTTAATAATTGATTTTCTTTTTATGGGTAGTTCTTTAGTTTTTTATTGAGTCTTAAGCTTAATGCTTCTTGTTAACTGACAATTAATAAGATTGATGAGGTAAATCTAAAATGAACTAGACATAGGGATTTTAGGTTTCAGCCTTAGATTCAATAACTCACGATCTTCCTTGATGATAGATAACCCTTTAATAGATTTCCTTATAGGATGGACATATACCTGTCGGGCGGGGGTAGCCATAATTGGAACTTGGTCTTAATGAATCCAGGTAATGTGGTTGACATAAGAATATGGTTCAATTAGGTTATACTGGGTATTTGCGTCTGACCATCGGAAGAGGCTTTTGCATATCATCGTGTTCCAGGTTAGCAAATTAATTTATTACACATAAATAAGAGAATCAATTTATCTTTTTAACATTATTGTATGGAGTCACGACCCTAGACCTTTTAGTCTTTTGTTTATTTTCCTTAGTATTTTCTTTTGTTTATTTTATTTTTATTAAGCAAATCCACATTCAACAACCAAAGCAATCAATTCCCTTCTCCCTATAATTAGATACATGTACATAAATAGATTCAATAATTAATAACAACAGTAGGAATTAAGTCCTCGTGGGATTGATATTTTTATACTACTTGAACGATACGTGCGCTTGCGTTATACGCGTGTGATTACGCCGGTCAAGTTTCTGGCACCATTGTCGGGGACTTATATTTCTTGAGTTATTAATTTTGAAGCTATCTAATTTACTTGAATCTAATTTTCTTTATTTTTATCTATAATTTTTATTTCTTTCTTTTATTTTCAGGTGGTTGAACAATGGAACACTACTGGGAGATTGAGAGATTACGAGCCTTATATGAAGATACACCCCACATCTGGGAGCAACATTCTGATTTTCTGAGGCCTATTGTACAGCCCAATAATTATCACTGGATGCCAGAGCCAAGCAATACTACATTTTCTCATCAGAACGCAACATGGAGATGTGAGATAAGTGAAGGTAACCACCCAAGTAATCATTGTGAGTACAATTACCAACCAGGGTGGCAGAGCTATCAAAATCATTCATGGTATGAAGAACCATCACATTTCACAGAACCACATTTTCCATCTTATCCACCATCCACATTTGATCATCATCAACAACCAGAACCATCAGAGGAAGATCAATTGATTTACATGTTCAAGGAACGGGCAGATCAATTTGATGCACAAATTCAGAGTAACGCAGATTCCATATAGAGGATGACAGATCAAATAAGGCAGTTAATAGAAAACCAGAGCTACATACCTCAAGAACCATTTTCAGATGACGCTGATGAAGCATTCGAGTACCAATCTGATAACGATGACACATTAGAAGAGGAGGAGGCTAAGCAGTATCAACAACCAGAGGTATCAGTTCATGAGCCCAAACCAGCGAAGTCTTTATTTGACTTTTATTATTCAGATTCTGACGAGGATGAAGCTGAACTCTTTGTACCAACTGCGCCAACAACGAAGGATCAAACTTTCAATCCTCAAAATGAATATCTTGGAGCATGTTTTACCATGATGTTTGATGAACATCTACCTGAACCATCCATTCCAGTCAAACCAGAGGATGAAGACCTAATGTCAGACATATCTTTACATCCTCAGGTTGACATTTATGGAGCATGCATTTCACAGATGACAGATGTAGAACTGAACGTGGAGATCCTAAAATACATATGTGAAGAAAAGATGGAGCAAGAAGTTGAGCAAGAAACGGAGCAAATATCTGAACCTAGTGAAGATCCAGTGAATTCAGGCGAAACATCAGTATTTTGGGGAGTACAAATCAAAGATATCGCCCATAAGCTTGACAGAATGGAAATCCCAATCAAAGTCAAGCACCATACGAGACCTCCTGATTTTCTTTCTTTCTTTGCAGGAAACACTGGAGCGACAAAGATAAAAATGGTGGCACTAGCACTGAATGGGACAAAGCTCTTTTCGCTACCTTACCGTTGGAAGAGACCCTTCAAAAGCAACGCTCATGGGATTGTCTTTAATCGGACATCAAAGACGACGCTGAAACCGCCTTGATAGATGGATTTCAGTCATGTCTGGCTGAAGACATAAAATTTAGCGCTAGTAGGGAGGCAACCCATGTAATTTGTTGTAATTTCTGTTTTCATATTTTGTGTATACATGTTGTAGAACTTTTTAACTTTGTGTGTTAGTATTTCAGGTAAAATCACAAAATGAGCATTTTAAGACAAAAGGAATGGTGTTTTGGAGATCGCAAAGATGAAAGATAAATCGTGAGTGATGGCTGAGTAATGAATGAGTTCTTGAGACGCATCCTTAACAATTTATAATAAGCGAGTGGCGCATTGAGTACAAAATTATGTTGCCTTAATTATTGCTTTGATTTGATTTTCTTTTGTTTTTATCTTTATTTTCATAGACAAGATCCCGACTTTTTGACCTTTCACGATTTCTTTTGTTGTTTAGCTAACAATCGTCCTTTGGAAGATACTAGTGCTATTATTACTCACCCTTTTCAGGTACTATAAATTCAACTCATCATTGCATTTATGAGTGCATCCAGATTTGAAAAAGAAATACATAAAAAATGGAAGCTACTTCAAGGAGACGAGTTGAAAACATTTGCGTATTTTACGGTACTAGTGTTGGTACCAAGCCATAATACATTGAGGCAGCACAAGAATTGGGTCGAGCCATTGTTGAACGGAATATGCACTTAATATATGGCGGAGGCAATCTTGGACTAATGGGGATCGTTTCAAAAGCTGTACAGGAAGGAGGCAGTCCAGTTTTGGGAGTCATCCCAAAACCCTTGGCAGAAGCAAATCTGATAGGACCATCAAACGGAGGAGAACTGATCGTGCCAGGAATGTCAGAGCGACTGGTGGAAATGATTAACTGTGCAGATGCTTTTATTGCTCTACCAGGAGGCTTAGACACATTGGATGAAATTTTTATAGTGCTATCTTGGGCGAACCTGAACATACATCAGAAACCGCTTGGATTGTTTAACGTCGAGGGATTTTATGATTTTCTTTGTGTGTTTCTTGATGACAACCGGAGAAATGGGTTTGTAACAAAACCTATGAATGAACTCCTCTTCACTGCCAGAACTGCCCAGGATTTATTTAACCAAATCTTAGCTTTTGAACCACAAGTTAACCCTGTCCTTTCCAAGATCAAATGGACCGAGGATGATCGTGGAAAGAAGCGTAAGATAAATCTGGATCTCAACCTTTAGTTTTCTGTGTTTCAGCTGACCAGGTACGATCTTCTAAACTCTTCTACTACTGTTTAAGACATTGGGGACAATGTCTTATTTAGGTTTGAGGGAGGGAATTAGTTGATCAGTACCTTATTTTTAGTTTGTGTTTTGTTTTTATTTTTTAGTCCAAAATTTTTCGAAAAATACAAAAAAATTGAAAATTTTTACAAAAATCAAAAAAATGTTTTATGTTTTTGTGTTTTTAATTTGATTAATCTGGTGAAACTGGTGAGAAACGTATTTCAACCCATTTTCGAAACGAGTTAATTTTTGTTTATTTCCTTTTAAATTATTTAATTTGTAGATTCTCCATAAAATGGATCTTCATATGCTCAGTTGACAAGTATTATCAATATGCATAGTAACATACGGACATGAAGCGTATTTGAAAAGTTTGTAATATTTCGTGCTCTAGTTTAATTGGTAGAAGCATCTCTAAATAGAAATGGAGTAAAAAAAAATTTGTTGTTCAAAAATAAAGCATCTAAGATCCGGGTTATTAAGTCTGTAAGGGTGTTTTAACACCTAGTGCCCTAAAACCAACTGGTTTGGGAGTCACTAGCCCAAAGCTCGCTACATGGATCAAGGATGCTGCAAAAATATATATATTTGAAGTCTGGATAATTAAGTCCGTAGGGGTGTCTTAACACCTGGTGCCCTAAAGCCAACTGGTTTGGGAGCCACCGACCCAACGCTCGCTACATAGACAGAAGTTATTGTATATAAATAAAAAATACAATCAGAAAAAGAAAGAAAAAAAATCAGAAAAATCAGAAAAATTATTCTATTGCTATGAAAAAGGTGTGAAATCTGATAGAACTTTAGGACAAAAATATTACTCTCTTATCAACTGCACTTGTGACTGTTGTGGGCAAAAATGAATTGATTAATATTTTGTTGGCTGTGTATATGGAGAATGGTAAAAATAATCGGAGAATTTACTTATTCGGTAATTTAGAAAGAAACAAAACAACTAGTAACTTGGAGTAGAAGTTTCACTAGATTAGTCAAAGCTTCTTTATTCTCTTTTCTCTTGTCTTTTTGCTTTTCTGTGCATTAGTTTTAACTAACTTTTTACTTTTATAAAACGTTTATGGGTATCGTTGATGTAAGCCCTCACGAGACTATAACTCGTCTACTAGGGACACCTAGGGGTTTAAAGGCTTGTTGCATACGCTAAATGCAACCGTGATCCCCACGAAAGTGGCTTAGTTAATTTTTATGTTATTTTACTTTCTGTTTTGCTCGAGGACTAGCAAAAATGTTAGGTTTGGGGGTGTGATGAGTGGTATTTATATCACTTTTTCCCACTCATTTGACCTAATATTTGGTATAGTTTCTCGCGTTTTGTGAACTTTTTGTTGTATTCTGTGTTATTTTGCAGATAAATAAAGTTTGGAAAGCATTGGAGACAATTTGGGGGCAAAATGGACAAAATTGCACAAAAAGGGCAAAATTGTCATTTGGACGTTGCGACGCTGAAGCCTTGCGCGTCGCGAAGCCCATCATGCGCCGAAGATGCTAAAATGCGCCGATCACCACGTGTCAAAATTCCATTGGAGCAACTCAAAACGTGTGCCACATGTCACTCCCTCATTGGACCGAATATTCGGCGAATCATATCGTGCCACGTGTCACCACATCATTGGACCACATCTCCAGCCAATTAGCCGCTGCCACGTGTCGCCTCGTCATTGTCCAACCATAGCATGACACGTGTCATAATTATTGCTGCCGACGCCGCGTGGTCAACCCGCGTGGACCGAATTCACTGTAGCTGGCGTCGCAATGCCAAGCCCTTTAGCGTCGCGACGCCCAAAGTTTAAAAATGCCTATAAATTCAAGCCTTCATATTTCATTTTCCTCGTGCTTTCCTTGGGAAATTTTCCTGATTTTATAGGAAGCATCTAGTTTTGTATATAAATATTATTTTTAATTTATGTATTTTAATTTTCAGTAATAATATATCTATTCTTATACTCCTTTCTTTTAATGTTTAGTAGTTAAATTTCCGCTGGGGGAAGGGTGAAGCTTTTAATTTTTTAATTTAGATTAATCTCCCTTTATTATAATATAAAATTTATTATTCACATTAAAATGAATTACCGCCTTAATGGCTGGTTTTATTTATTTGGCATAAAGTGGCACCACCTATATGGCTGGTTTTTAGGTGACAGATAATTACTGCCTATATGGCTGGTTTATGTTCGAATATTATTACCGCCTTTATGGCTGGTTGGACTTCATTTAAATCTGACTTAATAAGGAATACCACCTATATGGTTGGTTGGCTATCACCATTAAATTCTATATTATAGTAAGGGAGATTTCTAAATTATAAATAGTAAAAGTGGATTCCCTGACCCCAGCATTTTATTTTTATTCTAGGGAAGTGATGAAACACAATACACACACACTTAATAATTGATTTTCTTTTTATGGGTAGTTCTTTAGTTTGTTTATTGAGTCTTAAGCTTAATGCTTCTTGTTAACTGGCTACTAATAAGATTGATGGGGTAAATCTAAAATGAACTAAACATAGGGATTTTAGGTTTCAGCCTTAGATTCAACAGCCCACGATCTTCCTTGAGGATAGATAACCCTTTAATAGATTTCCTTACAGGATAGGCATATACCTGTCGGGCGGGGGTAGCCATAATTGGAACTTGGTCTTAATGAATCCAGGTAATGTGGTTGACATAAGAATATGGTTCAATGAGGTTGTACTGGGTATTTGCGTCTGACCATCGGAGAGGCTTTTGAAAATATCATCGTGTTCCAGGTTAGCAAATTAATTTATTACATATAAATAAGAGAATCAATTTATCTTTTTAACAGTATTGTGTGGAGTCACGACCCTAGACCTTTTAGTCTTTTGTTTATTTTCCTTAGTATTTTCTTTTGTTTATTTTATTTTTATTAAGCAAATCCACATTCAACCAACCAAAGCAATCAATTCCCTTCTCCATATAATTAGATACCTTTAAATAAATAGATTCAATAATTAATAACAACAGTAGGAATTAAGTCCTCGTGGGATCGATATTTTTATACTACTTGAATGATACATGCGCTTGCGTTATACGCGTGTGATTACGCCGGTCACACACCAATGGGTTGACCCATTCTGAAAAAATCACCCTGTCCAGACCAACAATCTATTAGTCCCCGATATCGTATTGCCCTGACAAGGCTAATTAACCAAACCCAATTCCATGAGACACCTTTCAATACTTAGGAGATTTTGAACCCTTCAAGCAAAACTCTCTTTAAGAGCTATCGTTATCCCCAAATATCTGAGCCTTTTAAAATTGACCTGATAATGCTTCAACCGATAGTGCTTCAACCGAAGCTCTCAAAGAATTCCTTTATTGGCAATTCTCTAATCCTGATCACTTTGACCCGCTCCGATGTCCTAAGGCATTAATCTATTCTCAAGGCCAACCCGAGTTAACGCTGACTGTCACATGGCCAATACTACGGCGAATGCCCTCACCTCTACTCATTTAATATCCAATCTGATGCCCGACCCATAAAAATAGCCTAGGGAAATACTTCCCCATGTTGTCTTCTGTGTTGATCCTGAAGGATCCCAACAATCTAACCGCCTCTTGTTTCAGTAAAGCCATGGTAGAGAAACTCTAACCCATGCCATCCATAATGATTCCCGAGAGAGCTTGGCCCTCCATGTCGCTCATCTCACCAAGGTCATGGGAAAGAAACTCCAACCCCATGCCAATAGATATAATAAGG
This sequence comes from Zanthoxylum bungeanum, assembly GCA_019454045.1. Taxonomy (NCBI): domain Eukaryota; kingdom Viridiplantae; phylum Streptophyta; class Magnoliopsida; order Sapindales; family Rutaceae; genus Zanthoxylum; species Zanthoxylum bungeanum. The sequence goes on from SKCR01020763.1 coordinate 14,327, forward strand.
TCTCGGTGGAACGAATCTGACCCCGAGCCAACATAAATACTTGGCCACAAGGGAAAGACCTGTCTTTGTGTCATTCGGGTAAGGCTATGGGGAGAAACTCATACCCCATGCCAATAGACATAATAAGACATCGGTGGAACGAATCCGACCCCAAGCCAACATAAACACTTGGCCACAAAGGAAAGACCCCTGCTTGTGCCATTCTTACATTACATAAGGCCTCAGTGGGACGTACTAAACCCCGGGAAACATAAACACTTGGCCACAAGGGAAAGACCTTTCTTTGTGCCATTCTTAAATAATGTTAGGCCTCGGTGGGACGCACCTAAGCCCGAACCATTCAAGTGTTTATGTTCTTAACATTAATCCCGTGATTATCACTCGGATTGGCCTGTTTGTGAATCCATATGCTCAAAGCATATGAGACACCAGGTCGCGTACATTTTTCAATGTACGGTTCCACGGAGAGTTATCGAAAGCCAAGCTTTCGCCGATATTTATATTATGGGAATATCATTTCCAAGAAATGACATGTTATCATTATTATATAGGACTGCCACTTTCAGTGCGCTCCCACAAACCTCCTTATATACACAAGAATTATTTTCGTTTTGAATTAAATTATAAATCATTATGATTACATCAAAACGATAATTCCAAGAACCTAATGCTTGCTTCAATCCAATCATGGATCGAATAACAAACACTATCTAAATAGATTTATCGTGGCAACAGGTAAAAGGTTGAATCGTAATCAACACAATGTTGATAACGATACCTTTCCGTTAAAGCCTAGCTTTATACGTTGGTATGTTTCCATCCATGTATGTCTTCCTAGAAGACTTTTAAGTACCAATAGGCACAATGCCCTATGGTACATCAACTAGTATCCAAACTGGTTGATATACATGGAATCCATTTCGGATTATATGGCACTTTACCATAATTAGGGAGTTGATACCTTGTATCACTTCCTCATACGTAGTCAGTTGGTATTCCTCAATAAGATAGAAATCTTTATGAGGTATGATCAGAAACTCATACCCCAGGTTGTTTTCTGACTCTCTCCGACCTACGTGGTTCTTGTGTATTCAAATATTAATGGTAATAGTTACATCCTTGATGAACTATTCATGTTCCATTAAGATTCGGTGCCTTGAACAGTATTACTCTGATTTTCATCGAGTTATACTATCCTCCCACTTACCACTGCATATCAGTATTCCTCTTAGGAAAAACCGCATGGTGAGCAACAATCTAATTGTTCTCTCGTGAAGTGTATAAGTGCAATACTTATGGTATCCCTAGGATAACCTAAATTTGGCACTAATCCAATTTGGGGCATACCTGTGGGAACACAGGATATGGGCAACGCAATGCTGTACTAGGCCTCGCGGCCTAGTCGGGAGTACGGAGTAGCCACGAGGGACTAAACCGGAGAGTAATGGAGTCGTCAGTCACCCGTGTGAACCGGGAAAATGAGATTTAAGGCCGCACTCACCCCTCGCAAGGGAAGACCTCAAACCGTTGGGTTCGGAATGGTCCCTTACTTATGTCAACTTGTAATGAAGGATTTATGTAAATTTAATCAGGCTTGAATAACACTTATTTCCAAGGTATCATGCTTCTAATTCACATGTACAAAGTAAAACTTACACATATATTTACATACATTTCACATCTAAGATTGCATGATTGAAAATACAACAAAGTAGCAACGAACATACAACTTTATTGGCATATTGTTTCAAGAAAACACAAGCACACATACTAACCATACAAGCACACATGTGAGCACCTTTTCAAGTGGTACGTGGAATTGTATCCCAAGTACAGACCGCACTACCATCCATTCGGAATCGGCTACGGAATTTATTTCTGGGTTTCCATCCGATATACCACAAGAAATAATACTCAAATGCAATCATGACATAGGCATATAAATTGTAATACATTAAACACATTGTATTCATACATGTGGGGATGGCTACTAAGAAAACTATGTATGAAATCTAATGAAAAGGACTCAGTTCAGTGGGTGCGCGTTCGCGTAGCGTTCGAGAACGCGTTCGAACGGAACCAGACCTGATGCATTATGAGACTAAGAAAGTGCGTGTGCGTTCGCGTAGCGTTCGAGAACACGTTCGAACGGTAAACAGGAGGTTCGCGTTCGTGTAGCGTTCGAGAACGCGTTCGAACGGAACCAGACCTGATGCATGCAACCTAAAGAATGAAGACAACAATGGCAAGCTCAGTATGTCCGATTAAACGTATCTTGCATTCAACGAACACACATCAACCGGTGCGGCAAAGCATCGTGATAAAGGGCTTTAACCCTCTCCCCATAGGGGATTTTTCATTCCACTTACTAAGCCCATGCGCTCGATTGAATCATACGTGAATAAGCAACATGCAGAATTCGAGTGACGAAAAATAAATAAATAAATCAAAGCAACACGAAACAAAAGAAGGTGCCGTTTACTCAAGTGGTACGTGGAGTTGTATCCCAAGTACAGACCGCACTACCGTCCATCGGATTCGGCTACGGAATTTACGTCTGGGTTTCTATCCTATATACCACGAGAGACGACACTCTTTTATTCATCCAATACCCCACAACACACATCATACACAAACAAGATTCAACAACAAATAAGTAAAATACAATCAAAATAGATAACAAAAATCACATAAGGTGAGTGTGAAAAGTACCCTCAGGTCTAACCTTTTAAGCCGTCTCTCGGACTCGCGTTTCACGAAGATCGAAAGGGGAAAGCTCCGTAACTTTCTGGTTCACTGGTTTGCCTTTTCTTCGCTGTTTTGCAGCTCAAGCTACTGTTTCGACTCCGTTTTGCTGCTGTTTCTTTTGGTTTCGCCGCCGTTTTCCTCTGTATTTTCTGCTTATGTTTCAAGTCTTGTTTTTTGTGTTTTAGGCTACTGTTGTTGACGTAGTTTACCGCTGTTTTAAGGTGATTTTGGGCTGCTGTGTTTTGGTGTGATTTTCGTGATGTGTGGCTGTTTATGTGGCTGGTTTTTTCGGTGGTGATTAGGGGTTTTGTTTTTGGTGGTTGTAAGGGGGTGTGAATGGCTACTATATTTTCAGTGATGTACGGTAAGGATGAAGGGAATGAATTGTTATCTTTCTTGTGATTGGCGTGTTAGACAGTTATGACCCATAGCGTCACTATTTTGTAAATGATATTGTATTATTGTACAAAATTAACTATGTAGTAATGAAATTGCCTTTTACCGTTTTGTAATTTATTTACTTTGATATAAATGGTAAGAGTCCCTATGATTAGTTCCGGATTGTGATGATATGAGACGGTATCAATCCATAAAGGTTTAATCATTAAATATCCCTAGTCGTAGTATTATCGAGATTGGACATCGATAATGCGGAATAGACTAGTACTGCACTTGTGCATGTTGTGAGGGCACAACGGCATAGTTCTCATATATTTAAGTATAGGATACTTATGCAAGTGCGGTAGGAGGTTGTGTTTTACCGATGGTACGGAAAACAGCTTCGCTCTGGATAGACCCCGCGGAATCCAATTGGTAGTATGTCTGCGTGTCTATGGGAGTCCGCTTCAGGGTAGGTGCATATGATCTTAACCTGAGACTTGCATCGCTAGTACTTACGACAATCGGTAAACTTTAGTTTTGGTGGTCCAGGGCTTTAACGGGTTCTGTGTACACCTCTTCTGGGTTTATCGAGAATCGTAGTGTATTGGGTGTGATGTCAAGATGGAAGTATCACTTCAGACATATGGAGATGATGATCGCGAGGGATACAGAACTAGTACTCTATAATGGTTGCAACCATCGGGATAATATGACTAGGTCAGGATTATCCGATTCAAAGAGACTGGTTGCTTGATGTCCGATATGTGTATCGTACGGGGCAGACACATCTCCAGCCCCAGGCCTTACATGTGATCATCCGATACTGGTTCGATATACACTATACTACGGTATACTACGCCTGTTATAGATCTTATATTCCAATAAGAATATTTCTGGAGAATTGGGTAGGCATGGCGTTTTGCTAGAGGCTAACCTTGTCTTGTAAATCGGTAAAAACGTAGTACTTGGTATACGTATTCAGATAATCTGACGGCCGTATTTACTGCCAACATATCCAGAGATCTCTTGGGTCGCTTCCCAAAGATTCACAATGACGTATGATTCAAACTCGATTAATCTTGGATTAATTACGGAGAGACTTTATCTTGGATAAAGTACTATACAAAGAGAGAGAACGATTAATTTGGAATTAATCGTAAAAATATTATATTCGATATAATAATCGAAATTCGATTTCGACGCGAAATTAAAATTAGATTTTAATTCGGGCAAACGAGTTAATTTAGAATTAATTCGTTAGCGACGTAAATAATAAATTTCGCTAGGCGCATTATTTATTTAAATTCGATTTAATTAACGTCGCGACGTAAGTTCGGTATTTCGGAAATATCGAACCCGAACGCGTGAGTGCACGTGGGCCCACTTTCATTTGGAAACGTGTGGGGCCCACATGACACATGTCATTTTATGCATTATTAATTGTTAATACATTGCATGGTGATAGTGTACAAACACTCAATGGTTTTGCATGGAGTTTGAGTGTTTGACACTCTAAGCCATTGCATGATTTGTGTCATAAGTTTATTATTAATTTAATAAATATTATGGCATAAATATAAATTGATTTTTTTGTAACAAAAATCATTAGACTCCTCTCTCTCTCACATTGCCGAAACTACATGCAGTTTTGGGCTCTCCATTTCTTCAATTTTTGTGGCAAGATTTGAAGAAGTTGTGCATTCAAAATCACAACAAAGGCTAGCACCTTCAAGGGATCATACATAGGTGATATGGGAAACTAATCCTTGAGCTTGGAAGGATCAAACTCGACTTGGAGTCCCTCTTTTCTTCTTGGCCGAGAGCTTCACTGCACAAGGGAGGAATTTCGCATCATCTTAGCATCCATTTTCAAGTATTGTGAGTATGATTCCGCCATACTTCAATTTTTCATTCATGTATTTATATATTTTGCTTGTTTCTTGTTGATCTTGGGGCTTGGTTATTTTTTCCAACAATGGTATCAGAGCTTAAAGAGCATGCAAATATATTAGGATGTTATTTGGGGAAAATTGTATGAAGCATGATTTGATGAGTTTGCTTGATTAAATATGCTTAGATGTATGTTATTTAGATTATACATCATCAATTTCATGGAAAATAAATTGGATTAATTTTTCCAACCCAAATGAGGCTTGGCCGAATACATGCAAGCATATGGACTAGATGATTTTTTAATTTTAAGACATTAGATGACTTGAAACAATATGGAATGATGATTTGTAACTCGATTGGATTGAAAACGAAATCGGAACCATTTTAATCACCTTGGCCGAATGCTTGATGGAGGATTAGGGACTTGATTTTTTGATTAAATAATGTTGGACATATATTTAAGATAAAAATATGATTAATGGATTAATTTGATATTTTGGGAATATTGATTTAAAGGATTAATCATGATAATACACTTTAATTAATTAAGTTATAAAATTTGGAATTTTAAAATTTGGTTAGTTGGCTTAATTTTGAATTGGGCCTAAAACTATTATATTTGGACATAATGGGCTTGGTTGGGCCAAGTAGATTTGGACCATTTGGATTGGATCCAAAATGGGCCTAAATCACACCATTTAAGCCCAAATGTAATAAATGGGCTTTTATGTTTAATTGGGCCTTATGGGCTTGATATTGATTTTATGGCATATGAGGGTGATTCCTTATTGGGCTTGGTAATTGGGTTTGACCCATACATTGACCAAAACCCAAGCCTAAAGAAATCAATTGAAAGCCCATCGGACTTTAATTAAACGGACATTAGATGTTAGTTGGGCTTTGAGACCCGATTGTATTAGATTTGGAATCTAAGTTATAAAAGCACAATAAAAGTGTAATATTTAATTTAGAATTAAATAATAGGATTAGTATTGAATACGACTTAAATTGGATTTAACGAGTAGTTCGATATAATTCGTGAATTCATACTATAAGTATTTATTCTCAAATTGAGTTGGACTCGCGCAAATGCAAACAATTGTTTGAACATTGTATTGTCACCTAATTAAAGACTAATTAATTGGATTTGATTGGTTGTATAACATGCCTTGAATGAATGAATGTGGATGTGATGTATGAATAGTGTATATCGGATGGATATTAGAAGGGAGGGTAATTTTAGAAATTATTGTAAATTTAGAATTTATAAATTGGACCTGCGTGTCCAGCCTTTCTCTTATTGTCTCTTTGTATTCTCTTCTCACCTAATTCCCCTCAATGTAAATGAGGTTTTTTTATTGTTATTATATGTAATTGGGTAAAGTAGAATAGTGCTAGCGGGGAGAGGAAAGGGAGTGATTTGTTCTAGGAACAAGTTGTTGTTCATATCCATCCGTATATCGCTATTACTTTACTTTACGCGCTTTATGATGTTTTAGAAGCATGCTTAAGGGTGTATGATGATGAGACCTAACAAAGATAAATTAATTGGTTGCCAATTACGCGAAAAATCCCTCAAACAATATTAAGCGATTTTCCTTCCGTTGAATGATTCTTTCTCAAGATCCGAAATTGGCATTGGTTTGTTGGCCAAAGTCAAGACCTTTGTCAATTGAGGATGTGTTTGAATCATGAGAGTTTTGTTCCACATCGGTGTCCTGTCCAAGTTGTGATTTGTTGGCCAAAGTCAAGATCACTTCTTGTCCATCGACATTGATTACGAAACTTTCCTCGTCAATGGGTCCCGCTTAACTGGAATCATTAGGTTTGTTGTGCCAAAGCCAAGGCTTAGTTGATTCAGAGGAAATGGTAGGAAAATGTATTGGATGCATTGACATATGTATATGTTTCGGACTTAGATGTCCACCTACCGGATCTAGGAATTGGATGGGATCCAATTGATCTTCGAGATCTACCTAGTTAAATATCATACAATTTGTTGGCCAAAGTCAAGGTTGTGTGTTATTTAACGGGATCCTAGCCCACTAGGAAATTGGATTTCCCGAGTACTCAACAGAGGGTTAGAGACTTGCAGAAAAAAATGGGAGGCTAGTATTGAATTTGCAATTATCGTTCAGATACTTAGCTTTACGCGCTTACACAACTTATTTCGTCAATATTTACACATTAGTTGGACTAATACAATGTTATTTTTTTTTATGTAACAGTTTGACTGTACCCACATCGTTAACTAGATAATTAGATTATCGTAGTTAAGATGGCAAACAAAGGAAATGTCCGTGACATAATCATGGGTGATAATGTGTTCAAGGGCACCAACTTCGCCGACTGGGAAATGAACCTAAGGATAGTCCTTGGGGCGGAGAGGATACTGTATACGATACAAAAACCTCTCGGGCCTAAGCCCACTGAGCCACTTGAGCTGGAGTTATGGAAAACTCACAGTGATGATTGTGACACGGCTCAGTCGATCATGCTTGCTTCAATGACTCAACACTTTCGCCGCCAGAATAGGGACTTGGATCCTTATAATATGATGGCAAGATTGCAAGATCTTCACCGCACTAATAAGCGGATGGCGAGGTACGAGTTAGTGAAGAAAATCTTTCGCTCCCGTATGACTGATGGTAGTTCTGTTGAGGTCCATGGGACTCAAATGATAGCCGATATTGATGAATGGCTAATATGGGTATAGTCTTGGAGGCTGAGCTGTCTATAGATGTACTTCTACAGTCACATACCCGATACTTGGAAACAGATTGTCATCAACTACAAATTGATGAATTCGGATGATACTCTTGGAGAGTTATTATCGATTCTCAAGGAGTCAGAGAAAGAGCTTCTGAAAGGCAACAAGCGCGAGGCGCACTTTGCATCAACATCTCAAACGCCGAAAGCTGGGCTCAAGGCAACTGGGGGTGTTAAGAAGAAAAAGCATAGAAACAAAGGCAAGGCCAAGTCAACAAAGGCTTCTGGGAAGCCAAGGGACAAGTCTCAAGATGTTTGCCTGAAATGCGGCAAGAAAGGTCACTGGAAGCGTGACTGCCGCATGAACAAGGGACACAGGAGGACATACAGGCGGGCAAGGCACCGGCCTCAGGTATGTTTGTATTGAGATAAATATGACTACTTCTAGTCTTAATAAAAATTGGATTTTTGATTCTGGCTGTGGTTCTCATATTTGTACTGATGTGCAGGATCTGCATGATAGCAGGAGACTGGCTTCGGGGGAGGTAGATCTACGAGTTGGAAATGGAACTTCTGTTGCTGTTTTGGCCGTAGGCACTTTTTTTTGGAACTGCCCTCGGGGCATGTACTTAAACTAAATGACTGTTATTTTGTTCCTAGTTAACTAGGAATATTATTTCTGTATCTTTGTTAACCCAGTATGGGTACACTTTTGTATTTAAAAACACCAGGTGTTATTTATATAAAGATGATGCAGAAATTTGCACTGCCGATGCAAATAATGGTCTTTATATTTTGAATATAAATAAATCTCCAAAACGTAAAATAACAAACAAAAGGCTCAAAATGAGTAATCCAAAAGAAAGAACTTATTTGTGGCATTGTCGTCTGGGGACACATCAACAAGACTCGCATATCCACACTTTCGAAGAGTGGGTACTTGACGGATTTGGATTTGATCCAATTCATATGACGTCTGCGAATCTTGTTTATTAGGCAAAATGCCTAAATCACCTTTTAGTGGTAAAGGTGAACGCGCCACTGAACTGTTAGCCCTCGTTCATAGTGACGTTTGTGGGCCCATGTCTAGCCAGGCTAGAGGTGGATATCGATACTTCGTAACCTTTACGGATGATGCATCGCGTTATGGTTATGTGTATCTAATGATGCACAAGTCGGAAACTTTTGAGAAATTCAAAGAGTTTCGACACGAAGTTGAAAAACAAACAGGCAAGAGTATTAAGACATTACGGTCGGACCGTGGTGGCGAATACTTAAGTAATGAGTTTCAAGATTACTTGAAAGAATATGGTATTCTTTCACAATGGACTCCTCCTGGAACACCACAATTAAATGGTGTGTCTGAACGGAGAAACCGTACCTTGCTTGACATGGTAAGGTCGATGATGAGTCGCACTGAGCTACCTATATCCTTCTGGGGACATGCATTAGAAAGTGCAATTCTTATTTTGAATAGGGTTCCGTCAAAGTCTGTTGAACAGACTCCGTATGAGATATGGACAGGAAAGAAACCAGGTTTCTCATTCCTGAAGATTTGGGGTTGCTGGGCATACGTCAAACGTTTGGAAGGTACCAAACTTGAACCCAAATCAGATAAATGCCTATTTGTTGGATATCCTAGGGAAACCAAAGGATATTACTTCTATTACCCACAAGAGAACAAAGTATTTGTTGCTCTACATGCGGTTTTCCTTGAGAAGGAATTCCTAAATGCAGTGTTTAGTGGAAGGAAAGTAGAACTCGATGAAAGTCGTAGTGATACTGTTCCTGGCAATGAATCGAGAACGGAACATGAACAGTCCATCCAGGATGAGACTGAACCACAATCTTCAATTACACAAGGACTACGTAGGTCGGAGAGAGTCAGGGTAATACCTGAGAGGTATGGATTCCTGATCTCACCTCATGTAGATATTAATCTTATTGAGGATACTGAACCGGCTACGTATGAGGAAGCGATACAAGGTATCGAATCCACTTTATGGCAAGAGGCCATGAAGGCCGAAATGGATTCCATGTATACCAACCAAGTTTGGACACTAGTTGATGCACCAGAAGGCGTAAAGCCTATTGGATGCAAATGGGTCTTCAAGAAGAAGACCGACATGGATGGCAACGTACAAACGTACAAAGCTAGGCTCGTAGCGAAGGGGTATCGTCAACAACTTGGAGTTGATTATGACGAAACTTTCTCACCCGTTGCCATGATTAAATCCATTCGGATAATGCTTGCGATAGCTGCATATTACGATTACGAAATATGGCAGATGGACGTTAAAACCGCTTTCCTTAACGGAAACCTGTTGGAGGATGTTTATATGCAACAACCTGACGGTTTTATCGCACCAAGACTTGCAAACAAGGTTTGTAAGTTAAATCGGTCCATTTATGGACTGAAGCAAGCATCGAGGTCATGGAACCAACGTTTTGATGAGGTCATAAAAGAATATGATTTCATTCAAAACGTAGATGATCCTTGTGTATATAAGAAGGTTAGTGGGAGTGCACTGACTTTTATTGTCCTTTATGTCGACGATGTATTGCTTATAGGCAATGACATTCCCATGTTAACGTCGGTGAAAGCTTGGCTTTCATTGAAATTCTCCATGAAAGATCTGGGAGAAGCAGCTTTTATTCTAGGAATAAAGATCTACAGGGATAGATCTAGAAGGCTACTTGGACTCTCCCAGAGTACATATATTGATAAAGTGTTGAAGAGATTCAACATGGATCAGTCCAAGAGGGGACTGTTGCCAACATCACATGGCGTCTATCTATCTAGGGACATGTGTCCTAAAACACAAGATGAGAGAGACAACATGAGTCGGACTCCGTTCGCCTCGGCAGTTGGATCGATCATGTATGCCATGATATGTACACGACCTGATGTGTCCTATGCTTTGAGCATGTGTAGTCGATATCAGGCCGATCCAGGAAAGGATCACTGGATGGCGGTTAAGAGTATCCTTAGGTATCTTAAGAGAACTAAGGATGTTTTCTTAATCTATGGAGATGGAGAACTTGAGGTATCTGGGTATACCGATGCAAGTTTCCAAACCGACAGAGACGACTTCAAGTCGCAAACCGGGTACATATTTTGCTTGAATAACGGAGCAGTGAGCTGGAAATCTTCCAAGCAAGATACTGTTGCCGATTCAACAACTGAAGCGGAGTACATTGCAGCAGCAGCTGAAGCAGCAAAGGAAGCGGTTTGGATCCGAAATTCCTAGTTGGATTAGGAGTAGTTCCATTAGCAGCTGAGCCCGTTTTATTGTATTGTGACAATAGCGGGGCCATAGCGCAGGCTAAGGAACCAAGGTCTCATCAACGATCCAAACATGTTCTTCGACGATTCCATCTGATTCGAGAGATCATACATCGTGGCGATGTGAAGATCGAAAAGATCGCATCAGAGGACAACATTGCAGATCCGCTGACGAAAATAATTCCTCGGGAAAAGTTTGAGCGACACATACATAGTTCAGGTATTAGATGCTTGAGTGACTGGCTATAGGCCAAGTGGGAGATTGTTAGACAGTTATGACCCATAGCGTCACTATTTTGTAAATGATATTGTATTATTGTACAAAATTAACTATGTAGTAATGAAATTGCCTTTTACCGTTTTGTAATTTATTTACTTTGATATAAATGGTAAGAGTCCCTATGATTAGTTCCGGATTGTGATGATATGAGACGTATCAATCCATAAAGGTTTAATCATTAAATATCCCTAGTCGTAGTATTATCGAGATTGGACATCGATAATGCGGAATAGACTAGTACTGCACTTGTGCATGTTGTGAGGGCACAACGGCATAGTTCTCATATATTTAAGTATAGGATACTTATGCAAGTGCGGTAGGAGGTTGTGTTTTACCGATGGTACGGAAAACAGCTTCGCTCTGGATAGACCCCGCGGAATCCCATTGGTAGTATGTCTGCGTGTCTATGGGAGTCCGCTTCAGGGTAGGTGCATATGATCTTAACCTGAGACTTGCATCGCTAGTACTTACGACAATCGGTAAACTTTAGTTTTGGTGGTCCAGGGCTTTAACGGGTTCTGTGTACACCTCTTCTGGGTTTATCGAGAATCGTAGTGTATTGGGTGTGATGTCAAGATGGAAGTATCACTTCAGACATATGGAGATGATGATCGCGAGGGATACAGAACTAGTACTCTATAATGGTTGCAACCATCGGGATAATATGACTAGGTCAGGATTATCCGATTCAAAGAGACTGGTGCTTGATGTCCGATATGTGTATCGTACGGGGGGCAGACACATCTCCAGCCCCAGGCCTTACATGTGATCATCCGATACTGGTTCGATATACACTATACTACGGTATACTACGCCTTTATAGATCTTATATTCCAATAAGAATATTTCTGGAGAATTGGGTAGGCATGGCGTTTTGCTAGAGGCTAACCTTGTCTTGTAAATCGGTAAAAACGTAGTACTTGGTACGTACGTATTCAGATAATCTGACGGCCGTATTTACTGCCAACATATCCAGAGATCTCTTGGGTCGCTTCCCGAAGATTCACCAATGACGTATGATTCAAACTCGATTAATCTGGATTATTACGGAGAGACTTTATCTTGGATAAAGTACTATACAAAGAGAGAGAACGATTAATTTGGAATTAATCGTAAAAATATTATATTCGATATAATAATCGAAATTCGATTTCGACGCGAAATTAAAATTAGATTTTAATTCGGGCAAACGAGTTAATTTAGAATTAATTCGTTAGCGACGTAAATAATAATTTTGCTAGGCGCAATTATTTATTTAAATTCGATTTAATTAACGTCGCGACGTAAGTTCGGTATTTCGGAAATATCGAACCCGAACGCGTGAGTGCGCGTGGGCCCACTTTCATTTGGGTTGTGTTGGGGCCCACATGACACATGTCATTTTATGCATTATTTAATTGTTAATACATTGCATGGTGATAGTGTACAATACACTCAATGGTTTTGCATGGAGTTTTGGGTTTGACACTCTAAGCCATTGCATGATTTGTGTCATAAGTTTATTATTAATTTAATAAATATTATGGCATAAATATAAATTGATTTTTTGTAACAAAAATCATTAGACTCCTCTCTCTCTCTCACATTGCCGAAACTACATGCAGTTTTGGGCTCTCCATTTCTTCAATTTTTGTGGCAAGATTTGAAGAAGTTGTGCATTCAAAATCACAACAAAGGCTAGCACCTTCAAGGGATCATACATAGGTGATATGGGAAACTAATCCTTGAGCTTGGAAGGATCAAACTCGACTTGGAGTCCCTCTTTTCTTCTTGGCTAGAGCTTCACTGCACAAGGGAGGAATTTCGCATCATCTAGCATCCATTTTCAAGTATTGTGAGTATGATTCCGCCATACTTCAATTTATTCATTCATGTATTTATATATTTTGCTTGTTCTTGTTGATCTTGGGGCTTGGTTAATTTTTCCAATGGCATGTGAATGTCTTAAGGTTTTCTTGCTATGAATTGGCTGTGAGCAGTGTAAGGACTAGCTAGGGGGGTTGCATGTCTTGGTTAGGGGTTGTTTATATAGAGAAGGGCTAGGGCTTCACTTGTCTCACAAGGAAGGATTTTGGCATTAAAAATGGGATTTGATTTGGTGTTTGAGCAGGAAAGTCAAAGATTGAGGGGGGACAAACTTGGCCAGATAGAATATAAAGATGAATTTGTTATAATTGATTTTATTTAGGCATGCATCTTTTTAATTTAGTATGTGATGTTTTTAGTTAGGAAGTTAATAGATTTAATTTATCTTTATTAGATATGATTATATTTTATGTTTAATTTAATTGTAAATGATTTTCTAGATTGTTTTTAATGTCATCATGTGATAATGTGTTTTATTAATTGGATGTGTCTTATGGGCTTTGGGGGGCGAATTAGGCTGGGGTGCGAGGCTAGCAGCAAAACCAGAAACACCGACTCTGTTCGAACGCCATTCGAACGCTACAACGAACGTCCGAAATCTGCCTGACGTTCGACGAAGTACGACGCAGCACTAACGAAACAGTGAACTGAAAAAAAAGAACTTGATGACTACTTATTCTGAATTTCCCCTTCCGATATCCGTTTCTCGCGACTTCCGTGACTTGAAAGTAGTGCCTCCACTGAGACTCATCGGGGTTCACATGCAAAAATACAATGCCTACAGTCCCCACTTTGATGGGACTTGTGCAGTGTGTGACTTTGACAATCCTATCAAGTTATGCAATGCATTTTCACTAACAGGCTCGTCTGCTGCCTTGAGTTTAGTTGGTGATGTAGTGGACCTCGATCTTGGGACGTATCCCCATAACTGCAAGTGACTTGGGCTCCCCCTAGGATTTATTCCAAAACTGAGATTTATTCTTGGATTCGTCCAAAACTGAGATTTGTGCTCGAATTCATTCCAAAGCCGAGATTCGTTCTCGGATTCATTCAAAACTGAGATTCATTCTCGGATTCATTCCAACTGAGAATTGGTTCTCGATTCATTCCAAAACTGAGATTCGTTCTCGGATTCATTCCCAAACTGAGATTCGTTCTCGGATTCTTCCAAAACGAGATTCGTTCTCAGTCTCGGACTCTTCAAACTGAGATCATTCTCGGATTCATTCCAAAACTCTACGACGTGGCCTCGCCTAGGATTCATTCCCGGATTCATTCCTGATCATTCTTGGAGTGCCATGTTGGTAATCTAATAACCATATCCCAAGATCAAAACCAAGCAAGATATATATAAGAATGAATTAGATTGAAGTAATGGCGGAAACAATACTCACAAAATACCAAATGTGGATGCAATGGATGAAGCAAAAATCCTCCTTTGTGCAGTGAAGATTTCGGCCAAGCAGTGAAGAGAAGCTCCAAGCTTGAATTTGATCCTTCCAAGCTCTAAGATGAGTTTCCCATATCACCTTGTATGATCCCTTGATGGTGCTAGCCAAAGATGTGTTCTTTATGTTCCAAACAACCACAAATCTTCAAGCCTTTTGCAACAAAAACCTGAAAATGGAGAGCAAAGAAACTGTCACAGTTTCGGTAATTAAGAGGGAGAGAAGTAATTGATTTTTGTCTCAAAAATCAATTTATATTTATGTTATAATTATATTAAATAATAATATAAATATAACACAAACCATGCAAAGACTTAGAGTGTCTAACACTCAATTTCCATGCATTACCCTTGAGTGCTTTGTACACTATCTTCATGCATTGCATCTTGATTAAATAATGCAAATAATGACAAGTGTCATGTGGGCCCCACACGTTTCCAAATGAAAGTGGGCCCACTTGCACTCACGCGTTCGGGTTCGATATTTCCGAAATATCGAGCTTACGTCGCGACGTTAATTAAATCGAATTTAAATAAATAATTGCGCCTAGCGAAATTATTATTTACGTCGCTAACGAATTAATTCTAAATTAATTCGTTTGCCCGAATTAAAATCTAATTTCAATTTCGCGTCGAAATCGAATTCCGTTTATTATATCGAATATAATAATTTTACGATTAATTCTAAATTAATCGTTCTCTCTCTTTATACAGTACTTTATCCGAGATAAAGTCTCTCTTATTAATCCAAGATTAATCGAGTTTGAATCATACGTCATCGGTGAATCTTCGGGAAGCGACCCAAGACCTCTAGATATGTTGGCAGTAAATCCGGTTGTCGAACTATTCGAACACGTACGTACCAAGTACTACGTTTTTACCGATTTACAAGACAAGGTTAGCTTCTAGCAAAACGCCATGCCTACCCAATTCTCTAGAAATATTCTTACTGGAATATTAGATCTATAACAGGCGTAGTATACCGTAGTATAGTGTATATCGAACCAGTATCGGATGATCACATGCTAGGGCTGGGGCTGGATAAGTGTCTGCCCCGTCCGAAACACATATCGGATGTCAAGCAACCAGTCTCTTTGAATCGGATAATCCTGACCTAGTCATATTATCCCGATGGTTGCAACCATTATAGAGTACTAGTTCTGAATCCCTCGCGATCATCATCTCCATATGTCTGAAGTGATACTTCCATCTTGACATCACACCCAGTACACTACGATTCTCGATAAACCCAGAAGAGGTATACACAGAACTCGTTAAAGCCCTGGACCACCAAACCTAAATTTTACCGATTGTCGTAAGTACTAGCGATGCAAATCTCAGGTTAAGATCATATGCACCTACCCTGAAGCGGACTCCCATAGACACGCAGACATACTACCAATGGGACTCCGCGGGTCTATCCAGAGCGAAGCTGTTTTCCGTACCATCGGTAAAACACAACCTCCTACCGCACTTGCATAAGTATCCATACTTAAATATATGAGAACTATGCCGTTGTGCCCTCACAACATGCACAAGTGTAGTACTAGTCTATTCCGCATTATCGATGTCCAATCTCGATAATACTACGACTAGGGATATTTAATGATTAAACCTTTATGGATTGATACTGTCTCATATCATCACAATCCGGAACTAATCATAGGGACTTTTACCATTTATATTTCTAAGTAAATAAATTACAAAACGGTAAAAGGCAATTTCATTACTACATAGTTAATTTTGTACAATAATACAATATCATTTACAAAATAGTGACGCTATGGGTCATTACTGTCTAACAATCTCCCACTTGGCCTATAGCCAGTCACTCAAGCATCTAATACCTGAACTATGTACATGTCGCTCAAACTTTTCCCGAGGAATAGCCTTCGTCAGCGGATCTGCAATATTATCCTCTGATGCGATCTTCTCGATCTTCACATCGCCACGATGTATGATCTCTCGAATCAGATGGAATCGTCGAAGAACATGTTTGGATCGTTGATGAGACCTTGGTTCCTTAGCCTGTGCTATAGCCCCGCTATTGTCACAATACAATGGAACGGGCTCAGCTGCTAACGGAACTACTCCTAATCCAATTAGGAATTTTCGGATCCAAACTGCCTCTTTTGCTGCTTCAGCTGCTGCAATGTACTCCGCTTCAGTTGTTGAATCGGCAACAGTATCTTGCTTGGAAGATTTCCAGCTCACTGCTCCGTTATTCAAGCAAAATATGTACCCGGTTTGCGACTTGAAGTCGTCTCTGTCGGTTTGGAAACTTGCATCGGTATACCCAGATACCTCAAGTTCTCCATCTCCATAGATTAAGAAAACATCCTTAGTTCTTTTAAGATACCTAAGGATATTCTTAACCGCCATCCAGTGATCCTGTCCTGGATCGGCCTGATATCGACTGCACATGCTCAAAGCATAGGACACATCAGGTCGTGTACATATCATGGCATACATGATCGATCCGACTGCCGAGGCGAACGGAGTCCGACTCATGTTGTCTCTCTCATCTTGTGTTTTAGGACACATGTCCCTAGATAGAAGACGCCATGTGATGTTGGCAACAGTCCCTTCTTGGACTGATCCATGTTGAATCTCTTCAACACTTTATCAATATATGTACTCTGGGAGAGTCCAAGTAGCTTTCTAGATCTATCCCGGTAGATCTTTATTCCTAGAATAAAAGCTGCTTCTCCCAGATCTTTCATGGAGAATTTCAATGAAAGCCAAGCTTTCACCGACGTTAACATGGGAATGTCATTGCCTATCAGCAATACATCGTCGACATAAAGGACAATAAAAGTCAGTGCACTCCCACTAACCTTCTTATATACACAAGGATCATCTACGTTTTGAATGAAATCATATTCTTTTATGACCTCATCAAAACGTTGGTTCCATGACCTCGATGCTTGCTTCAGTCCATAAATGGACCGATTTAACTTACAAACCTTGTTTGCAAGTCTTGGTGCGATAAAACCGTCAGGTTGTTGCATATAAACATCCTCCAACAGGTTTCCGTTAAGGAAAGCGGTTTTAACGTCCATCTGCCATATTTCGTAATCGTAATATGCAGCTATTGCAAGCATTATCCGAATGGATTTAATCATGGCAACGGGTGAGAAAGTTTCGTCATAATCAACTCCAAGTTGTTGACGATACCCCTTCGCTACAAGCCTAGCTTTGTACGTTTGAACGTTGCCATCCATGTCTGTCTTCTTTTTGAAGACCCATTTGCATCCAATAGGCTTTACGCCTTCTGGTGCATCAACCAGTGTCCAAACTTGGTTGGTATACATGGAATCCATTTCGGCCTTCATGGCCTCTTGCCATAAAGTGGATTCGATACCCTGTATCGCTTCCTCATACGTAGCCGGTTCAGTATCCTCAATAAGATTAATATCTACATGAGGTGAGATCAGGAATCCATACCTCTCAGGTATTACCCTGACTCTCTCCGACCTACGTAGCCCTTGTGTAATTGAAGATTGTGGTTCAGTCTCATCCTGGATGGACTGTTCATGTTCCGTTCTAGATTCAATGCCAGGAACAGTATCACTACGACTTTCATCGAGTTCTACTTTCCTCCCACTAACCACTGCATTTATGAATTCCTTCTCAAGGAAAACTGCATGTAGAGCAACAAATACTTTGTTCTCTTTTGGGTTATAGAAGTAATATCCTTTGGTTTCCTTAGGATATCCAACAAATAGGCATTTATCTGATTTGGGTTCAAGTTTGGTACCTTCCAAACGTTTGACGTATGCCCAGCAACCCCAAATCTTCAGGAATGAGAAACCTGGTTTCTTTCCTGTCCATATCTCATACGGAGTCTGTTCAACAGACTTTGACGGAACCCTATTAAAATAAGAATTGCACTTTCTAATGCATGTCCCCAGAAGGATATAGGTAGCTCAGTGCGACTCATCATCGACCTTACCATGTCAAGCAAGGTACGGTTTCTCCGTTCAGACACACCATTTAATTGTGGTGTTCCAGGAGGAGTCCATTGTGAAAGAATACCATATTCTTTCAAGTAATCTTGAAACTCATTACTTAAGTATTCGCCACCACGGTCCGACCGTAATGTCTTAATACTCTTGCCTGTTTGTTTTTCAACTTCGTGTCGAAACTCTTTGAATTTCTCAAAAGTTTCCGACTTGTGCATCATTAGATACACATAACCATAACGTGATGCATCATCCGTAAAGGTTACGAAGTATCGATATCCACCTCTAGCCTGGCTAGACATGGGCCCACAAACGTCACTATGAACGAGGGCTAACAGTTCAGTGGCGCGTTCACCTTTACCGCTAAAAGGTGATTTAGGCATTTTGCCTAATAAACAAGATTCGCAGACGTCATATGAATTTGGATCAAATCCGTCCAAGTACCCACTCTTCGAAAGTGTGGATATGCGAGTCTTGTTGATGTGTCCCAGACGACAATGCCACAAATAAGTTTCTTCTTTTGGATTACTCATTTTGAGCCTTTTGTTTGTTATTTTACATTTTGGAGATTCATTTATATTCAAAATATAAAGACCATTATTTGCATCAGCACTGCAAATTTCTGCATCATTCATATATAAATAACACCTGGTGTTTTTAAATACAAAAGTGTACCCAGTTTGGGTTAACAAAGATACAGAAATAATATTCCTAGTTAAACTAGGAACAAAATAACAGTCATATAGTTTAAGTACATGCCCCGAGGGCAGTTCCAAAACAAAAGTGCCTACGGCCAAAACAGCAACAGAAGTTCCATTTCCAACTCGTAGATCTACCTCCCCCGAAGCCAGTCTCCTGCTATCATGCAGATCCTGCACATCAGTACAAATATGAGAACCACAGCCAGAATCAAAAATCCAATTTTTATTAAGACTAGAAGTAGTCATATTTATCTCAATAACAAACATACCTGAGGCCGGAGCCTTGCCCGCCTGTATGTCCTCCTTATGTCCCTTGTTCATGCGGCAGTCACGCTTCCAGTGACCTCTTTTGCCGCATTTAAGGCAAACATCTTGAGACTTGTCCCTTGGCTTCCCAGAAGCCTTTGTTGACTTGGCCTTGCCTTTGTTCTTATGCTTCTTCTTCTTTAACACCCCCAGTTGCCTTAAGCCCAGCTTTCGGCGTTTGAGATGTTGTTGCAAAGTGCGCCTCGCGCTTGTTGCCTTTCAGAAGTTCTTTCTCTGATTCCTTGAGAATCGACAATAACTCTCCAAGAGTGTCATCCGAATTCATCAATTTGTAGTTGATGACAATCTGTTTCCAAGTATCGGGTAGTGACTGTAGAAGTACATCTATAGCCAACTCAGACTCCAAGACTATACCCATACAAGCCAGTTCATCAATATCGGCTATCATTTGAGTCCCATGGACCTCAACAGAACTACCATCAGTCATACGGGTGCGAAAGATCCTCTTCACCAACTCGTATCTCGCCATCCGCTTATTAGTGCGGTGAAGATCTTGCAATCTTGCCATCATATTATAAGGATCCAAGTCCCTATTTTGGCGACGAAAGTGTTGAGTCATCGAAGCAAGCATGATCGACTGAGCCGTGTCACAATCATCACTGTGAGTTTTCCATAACTCCAGCTCAAGTGGCTCAGTGGGCTTAGGCCCGAGAGGTCTCTGAATCGTATACAGTATCCTCTCTGCCCCAAGGACTATCCTTAGGTTCATTTCCCAATCAGCAAAGTTTATCCCCTTAAAGACATTTTCACCCATGATGATGTCTCGGACATTTACCTTGCTTGCCATCTTAACTACGATAGTCCAACTATCTAGTTAACGATAAAATGGGTACAGTCAAACTGTTACAAGAAAATAACATTTTATTAGTCCAACTAATGTTAAAAAATTGACGAAATAAATTTTGTAAGCGCGTAAAGCTAAGTATCTGAATGAAATTGCAAACTCAATACTAGCCTCCCACTATTTTCTACAAGTCTCTAACCCTCTGTTGAGTACTCGGGAAATCCAATTTCCTAGTGGGCTAGGATCCCGTTAAATAACACACAACCTTGACTTTGGCCAACAAGTTGTATGATATTTAACTAGGTAGATCTCGAAGATCAATTGGATCCCATCCAATTCCTAGATCCGGTAGGTGGACATCCAAGTCCGAAACATATAATCTAATACATACGTCAATGTATCCAATACATTTTCCTAACCATTTCCTCTGAATCAACTAAGCCTTGGCTTTGGCACAACAAACCTAATGATTCCAGTTAAGCGGGACCCATTGACAAGGAAAGTTTCGTAATCAATGTCGATGGACAAGAAGTGATCTTGACTTTGGCCAACAAATCACAACTTGGACAGGACACCGATGTGTAACAAAACTCTCATGATTCAAACACATCCTCAATTGACAAAGGTCTTGACTTTGGCCAACAAACCAATGCCAATTTCGGATCTTGAGAAAGAATCATTCAACGGAAGGAAAATCGCTTAATATTGTTTGAGGGATTTTTCGCGTAATTGGCAACCAATTAATTTATCTTTGTTAGGTCTCATCATCATACACCCTTAAGCATGCTTCTAAAACATCATAAAGCGCGTAAGTAAATAAAGTAAATAGTACGGATGGATATATAAAACAACTTGTTCCTAGAACAAATCACTCCCTTCCTCTCCCCGCTAGCACTATTCTACTTCTACCCAATTACATAATACAATAAGAGAAACCTCATTTACATTGAGGGGAATTAGGTGAGAAGAGAATACATAGAGATAAAGAGATAAGGCTGGACACGCAGGTCCAATTTATAAATTCCAAATTTACAATAATTTCTAAAATTACCCTTCCCTTCTAATATCCATCCGATATGCACTATTCATACAACACATCCACACATCCATTCATTCATTCAAGGCATGTTATACAACCAATCAAATCCAATTAATTAGTCTTTAATTAGGTGACAATACAATGTTCAAACAATTGTTTGCATTTGCGCGAGTCCAACTCGTTTTGAGAATAAATACATATGGTATGAATTCACGAATTATATCGAACTACTCGTTAAATCCAATTTAAGTCGTATTCAATACTAATCCTATTATTTAATTCTAATTAAATATATACACCTTTTATTGTGCTTTTATAACTTAGATTCCAAATCTAGTTCTATTGGGTCTCAAAGCCCAACTAACATCTAATGTCCGTTTAATTAAAGTCCGATGGGCTTTCTATTGATTTCATTAGGCTTGGGCCTTGGTCAATGTGGGTCAAACCCAATTTCCAAGCCCAATAAGGAATCACCCTCATTAGCCATAAAACCAATATCAAGCCCATAAGGCCCAATTAAACATAAAAGCCCATTTATTACATTTGGACTTAAATGGTGTGATTTAGGCCCATTTTGGATCCAATCCAAATGGTCCAAATCTACTTGGCCCAACCAAGCCCATTTATGACCAAATATAATAGTTTTAGCCCAATTCCAATTTAAGCCTAATTAACTAAATTTTAAAATTCCAAATTTTACAACTTAATTAATTAAAGTGTATGTTCATGATTAATCCTTTAAATCAATATTTCCAAAATATCAAATTAATCTATTAATCATATTTTTTTATCTTAAATACATGTCCAACATTATTTAATCAAAAAATCATGTCCCTAATTTGTCATCAAGCATTCGGCCAAGGTGAACAATATGGTTCCGATTTCGTTTTCAATCCAATCAATTCACAAATAATCATCTCCATATTATTTCAAGTCATCCAATGTCTTAAAATTAAAAAATCATCTAGTCCTCATGCTTGCAT
Source organism: Zanthoxylum bungeanum (assembly GCA_019454045.1). Classification (NCBI taxonomy): domain Eukaryota; kingdom Viridiplantae; phylum Streptophyta; class Magnoliopsida; order Sapindales; family Rutaceae; genus Zanthoxylum; species Zanthoxylum bungeanum. The sequence continues at coordinate 36,736 of SKCR01020763.1, forward strand.
GTATTCGGCCAAGCCACTTTGGGGTTGGAAAAATTAATCCAATTCATTTTCCATGAAATTGATGATGTATAATTCATTTAACATACATCTAAGCATATTTAATCAAGCAAACTCATCAAATCATGCTTCAAACAATTTTCCCCAAATAACATCCTAATATATTTGCATGCATTTTAGGCTCTGATACCATTGTTGGTAATCTAATAACCATATCCCAAGATCAAAAACCAAGCAAGATATATATAAGAATGAATTAGATTGAAGTAATGGCGGAAACAATAATCACAAATAGCCAAATGTGGATGCAATGGATGAAGCAAAAATCCTCCTTTGTGCAGTGAAGATTTCGGCCAAGCAGTGAAGAGAAGCTCCAAGCTTGAATTTGATCCTTCCAAGCTCTAAGATGAGTTTCCCATATCACCTTGTATGATCCCTTGATGGTGCTAGCCAAAGATGTGTTCTTTATTTCCAAACAAACACAAATTCTTCAAGCCTTTTGCAACAAAAACCTGAAAATGGAGAGCAAAGAAACTGTCACAGTTTCGGTAATTAGAGAGGGAGAGAAGTAATTGATTTTTGTCTCAAAAATCAATTTATATTTATGTTATAATTATATTAAATAATAATATAAATATAACACAAACCATGCAAAGACTTAGAGTGTCTTACACTCAATTTCCATGCATTACCCTTGAGTGCATTATACACTATCTTCATGCATTGCATCTTGATTAAATAATGCAAATAATGACAAGTGTCATGTGGGCCCCACACGTTTCCAAATGAAAGTGGGCCCACTTGCACTCACGCGTTCGGGTTCGATATTTCCGAAATATCGAGCTTACGTCGCGACGTTAATTAATCGAATTTATTTAAATAAATAATTGCGCCTAGCGAAATTATTATTTACGTCGCTAACGAATTAATTCTAAATTAATTCGTTTGCCCGAATTAAAATCTAATTTCAATTTCGCGTCGAAATCGAATTCCGTTTATTATATCGAATATAATAATTTTACGATTAATTCTAAATTAATCGCTCTCTCTCTTTATACAGTACTTTATCCGAGATAAAGTCTCTCCTTTATTAATCCAAGATTAATCGAGTTTGAATCATACGTCATCGGTGAATCTTCGGGAAGCGACCCAAGAGACCTCTAGATATGTTGGCAGTAAATCCGGTTGTCGAACTATTCGAACACGTACGTACCAAGTACTACGTTTTTACCGATTTACAAGACAAGGTTAGCTTCTAGCAAAACGCCATGCCTACCCAATTCTCTAGAAATATTCTTACTGGAATATTAGATCTATAACAGGCGTAGCATACCGTAGTATAGTGTATATCGAACCAGTATCGGATGATCACATGCTAGGGCTGGGGCTGGATAAGTGTCTGCCCCGTCCGAAACACATATCGGATGTCAAGCAACCAGTCTCTTTGAATCGGATAATCCTGACCTAGTCATATTATCCCGATGGTTGCAACCATTATAGAGTACTAGTTCTGAATCCCTCGCGATCATCATCTCCATATGTCTGAAGTGATACTCCCATCTTGACATCACACCCAGTACACTATGATTCTCGATAAACTCAGAAGAGGTATACACAGAACTCGTTAAAGCCCTGGACCACCAAACCTAAATTTTACCGATTGTCGTAAGTACTAGCGATGCAAGTCTCAGGTTAAGATCATACGCACCTACCCTGAAGCGGACTCCCATAGACACGCAGACATACTACCAATGGGACTCCGCGGGGTCTATCCAGAGCGAAGCTGTTTTCCGTACCATCGGTAAAACACAACCTCCTACCGCACTTGCATAAGTATCCAATACTTAAATATATGAGAACTATGCCGTTGTGCCCTCACAACATGCACAAGTGTAGTACTAGTCTATTCCGCATTATCGATGTCCAATCTCGATAATACTACGACTAGGGATATTTAATGATTAAACCTTATGGATTGATACTGTCTCATATCATCACAATCCGGAACTAATCATAGGGACTTTTACCATTTATATTTCTAAGTAAATAAATTACAAAACGGTAAAAGGCAATTTCATTACTACATAGTTAATTTTGTACAATAATACAATATCATTTACAAAATAGTGACGCTATGGGTCATTACTGTCTAACATGCCATTCCCGGCTTGTTCATTCTCGAACTGTGTTTCCATTCCTGGAGTGCCATTCCTGGCTAAACTGATACTGATGCTGATGTGGGCCTCCACCCTGGGACTCATCCTCAAAACTGATACTGATGTGGGCCTCGCCCCCAGACTGATACTGATAAGGGCCTCGCCCCAACTGATACTGATGTGGGCCTCACCCCCCAACTGATACTGATATGGGCCTCGTCCTCAGACTGATACGGATATGGGCCTCGCCCTAAATTGATTCTGATGTGGGCCTCGGCCCCAGCCTGATTCTGATATGGGCCTCGCCCCAAAAATGATACTGACGTGGGCCTCGCCCCAAGCTGATACTGACGTGGGCCTCGCCCCCAACTGATACTGATATGGGCCTCGCCCCAGACTGATACTGATAAGGGCCTCGCCCCAAACTGATACTGATGTGGGCCTCGCCCCTAGACTAATACTGTACTGTCGCTGCTTTTGGTTGACTCGCATTTGACGCTTTCTCTTTTTCTTTGTTGAAACCTGTGATTTACAAGACAAAACCAACACAAAAAGAATGCCAAAATACGTTATATGTATGCATGCATGCATGAATGAGGTTCCTATTCGTGGGTTAGGTTTTCTGCCAATTCCTATGGTGATTGCTCGGTCTTTTCTTCCTCAAGCAAAGTACTATTTCAATCTGTCTACGTCGATCAGCTGGGTGAACTCATTCTCTTCTAAATCTGACAGTTTCACAGCCCTGTTCCCCAATTTCTGAATGGCTATCCTGTCTCTTCTACTTGCTTCTCGTGTTTTGAGTGTCGCTGAATATCATAATACTAGGGTTGAATGCTTTTGTCAAATATACTCATGTTGTAGGTTGAGAAGGGGAGATTCAGGTAAGTAAGCGAAATGAACTTCTTTATTATTGTTGAGAAAATGTCCGAACATCAAACAAAATCAATGTCTTTATCAGAAATGCAAGATCAAATGACTAGGGGAAAACAACACTGCGTTCTTCCTTGGCCTATGGTTCTTCATCATTGTCATCCATTATCCCCATGTAAGAAGCTTGGTGGCTGAGAGCTTGGAGGACAAGGGTTTCGGGTAGGCCAGAGTTGATCATGTAGTTGGGTAGGGGATTCCTGTGTGCGTTGGGTTGTTCTCTTTCTGGGTCTGGTATTTTATGGGTGTCAATGAGGTCTTGGATCTCATGCCTAAGGCGGGGGCAGTTGTCAGTTTCGTGACCCTTTTGTTGATGGAAGTAATAGAATAAGTTTAAGTCAAGGTAGTGGGGTACAGGGCTTGGAAGTGGTTTAGGTTCCAAGGGTTTCAGGAGTCCTTGCATCTTCAAATTTTCAAACACCTTCGATAGAGGCCTACCAAGGTTGGAAAATCGCCTATTTCTGATGGCGGCAACCTCGGCGGTAGTGGGCCTTGTCTCAGAATGCCCCTCAAAATTCCTCTTATTCTGGCCATAAAACTTCCGGTTCTCGGCCTCTTCTTCTTCAATGTCCATGACAGTTTCCCTCAACTGTCGGAAATCCGTAATCATTGAACTCATCCTCCTCAACTTGCCATAGATCGAGGGCTTAGTGCCCTTAATGATCATTTTAATCTGGTCCTTCTCAGAGGGCCGAGTCTTCATCTTCAGAAGCTGGCTTCTCCAGCGGTCTATATACTCCTTGAAGCCTTCTTCCGGCTTCTGCTTAGTGTTCTCCAAATCACGGAGTGACAAGTCAATCTCTAAGTCTGTAACATACTGCTTCAGAAAAGAATCAGCTAGTTCCCTCCAATCTTCCTTAACCTTCTTCTCAAGGCTATGATACCAAACCACAGGTGCCCCCTCGAGTGACATCCCAAACATCTTTTGGACTTGGCGCTGTGATAGGCCCACTGAACTCATGACTGAGACATATTGCTGCAAATGGACTCTCGGGTCTCCATTCCCATTAAACTTGGTCATGTCGGGCATTCTGAACTGAGCAGGCAACTGTTCCTCAAAGGTCATCGCCTCATAGTCTAGTAAGTCTTCATCCTTACCCTTCATCTTACGGGTAACAGACTCTACCTGGTCACGGAGTTTCTGCAATTCTGTCTGAGACCCAACTGTTCTCCCAATGGCATAATCAGCCATATCATCATCAAAAGCGGGGATGTCATCCCCCAACCCATTCGGAGTCTCCTCACGTCTTACATTCTCAGAGTTTCCCCCAGCACGGGGCACAGCCATATTTGTGATGGCAGTAGTCAAGGCTTGCAACTGTTCGGTAATCTTGGCTAAACCGCTTTCCAACTGATCTATCCGGGATACCTCATTATCGGATGTACTCATATCTGTTACCGGTCTTTTGGTGAGTCTTCCCTCTTCCCTAACCCAACGGGAGTCTATGATGGCTTTTAGAACACAAGGGTTAGCATGATGTATGTATGCATGGGGTGCATGAGATGCATGTAACATATATAATATACTAAATCAATTAAAATTTTCACACAAATCGGCCCGTTATCATTTTAGAAGCTTTCGGGCTAATTGTCATAGGAGTGAACTCATCCCAGTTTAAATGGCCTAATAAGTTCACGTCTCATGGCAAGGAGCCCAACTAATCCAAATGGTAACGTTCCGAACACAAGCACAAGGTGGCTCATCAACACTTAGACGCCTTTGGCCCAATAGTCATGAGATACGTTCTTGTCCCAGTTTAAATGGCCCAATAAGCCCATATCCCATGGCAAATGGTCCAAACGGATCCAAACGACGATGTTCCCAAACACAAGCATAGAAGAAAGATAATGCAAACGTAATAATTTCTACATAATGGCCCATCAACATTTCAGAAGCTTTGGGCCTAATAGTCATAAGGTACGAACTTGCCCCAGTTTAAATGGCCCAGCAAGCCCGCATTTCTGAAAATAGTCCAACTGCATCCAAATGAGGATGGTCCACAAGCACATATTCAAGGAAATAATTTTTACTTTAGCCAACCCGGTTTATGGGTGGGTTAGCAAGAGTATATACAAAGGCTCCCACCGGTGAAGGATGGCCCACAACTAGGTCTCCCCACTCAAGGGTTCAAGCAACCAAGTGAGCGCACCCCTTTTTATACACTACGGTACGTGCCAATGAGATATGATGTGTGACGGACTCTCAAATGGATTTCCCGTTGTAGATTCCCCATAGGGAAGGTGGAGCGAGGCTCACTTAAATACCCAAGCCTCTTAGGCTCTTATCGCTTGGTGTCAGGAATAAACAATGAGTCCTCCAAATTAGTCCATCACAAAAGGCTACGAGTAGATGGCTATCTAGGAGCCTTCACAGCATTTCCTTCTAGAAAGGTAGTGAATGAAGGAAGACACCAAACCATTACCTAGCCTCAAAATGCCTTTGATTAAACCCCCACTTTATCCACTATAGACACGGTTAATTAAAACATAAATCCAAACATTACAAGACAATATTTCGGGGCCGATTCTCTATCCCCAGTGGATTCGCCAGACTGTGGGAACACAGGATCTGGGCGACGCATGCTGTCCTAGGCTCGCGGCCTAGTCGGGAGTACGGAGTAGCCACGAGGGACTAAACCGGAGAGTAATGGAGTCGCCACCCGGTGTGAACCGGGAAAATGAGATTTAAGGCCGCACTCACCCCTCGTAAGGGAAGACCTCAAACCGTTGGGTTCGGAATGGTCCCTTACTTATGTCACTTGTAATGAAAGGATTTATGTAATAAATTAATCAGGCTTGAATAACATTTATTTCCAAGAGTATCATGCTTCTAAATTCACATGTACAAAGTAAAACTTACACATATATTTACATACATTTCACATCTAAGATTGCATGCTTGAAAATACATGAAAGTAGCAACGAACATACAACTTCATTGGCATATTGTATTCAAGAAAACACAAGCACACATACTAACCATACAAGCACACATGTGAGCACCTTTTCAAATGGTACGTGGAATTGTATCCCAATACAGACCGCACTACCGTCCATTCGGAATCGGCTACGGAATTTATTTCTGGGTTTCCATCCGATATACCACAAGAAATAATACTCAAATGCAATCATGACATAGGCATATAAATTGTAATACATTAAACACATTGTATTCATACATGTGGGGATGGCTACTAAGAAAACTATGTATGAAATCTAATGAAAAGGACTCAGTTCAGTGGGTGCGCGTTCGCGTAGCATTCGAGAACGCGTTCGAACGGTAAACAGAAGGTTCGCGTTCGTATAGCGTTCGAGAACGCGTTCGAACGGAACTAGACCTGATGCATTATGAGACTAAGAAAGTGCGTGTGCGTTCGCGTAGCGTTCGAGAACGCGTTCGAATGGTAAACAGAAGGTTCACAATCGTGTAGCGTTCGAGAACGCGTTCGAACGGAGCCAGACCTGATGCATGCAACCTAAAGAATGAAGACAACAATGTCAAGCTCAGTATGTCCGATTAAACGTATCTTGCATTCAACCGAACACACATCAACCGGCGCGGCAAAGCATTGTGATAAAGGGTTTTAACCCTCTCCCTATAAGGGATTTTTCATTCCACTTACTAAGCCCATGAGCTCGATTGAATCATACGTGAATAAGCAACGTGCAGAATTCGAGTGACGAAAAATAAATAAATAAATCAAAGCAACACGAAACAAGAGAAGGTGCCGTTTACTCAAGTGGTACGTGGAGTTGTATCCCAAGTACAGACCGCACTACCGTCCATTCGGATTCAACTACGGAATTTACGTCTGGGTTTCCATCCTATATACCACGAGAGACGACACTCTTTTATTCATCCAATACCCACAACACACATCATACACAAAAAAGATTCAACAAATAAGTAAAATACAATCAAAATAGATAACAAAAATCACATAAAGGTGAGTGTGAAAAGTACCCTCAGGTCTAACCTTTTAAGCCGTCTCTCGGACTCGCGTTTCACGAAGATCGGAAAGGGGAAAGCTCCGCAACTTTTCTGGTTCACTGGTTTGCCTTTTCCTTCGCTGTTTTGCCGCTCAAGCTACTATTTCGACTCCGTTTTGCTGCTGTTTCTTTGTGGTTTCGCCGCCGTTTCCTCTGTATTTTCTGCTTACTGTTTCAAGTCTTGTTTTTGGTGTTTTAGGCTACTATTTTTGACGTAGTTTACCGCTGTTTTAAGGTGATTTTGGGCTGCTGTGTTTGGTGTGATTTTCGGTGATGTGTGGCTATTTATGGGGCTGGTTTTTCGGTGGTGATTAGGGGTTGTTTTGGTGGTTGTAGGGGGTGTGAATGGCTACTGTATTTTCAGTGATGTGAGGGTAATGATGAAGGGAATGATTTGCTATCTTTCTTGTGATTGGCTTGTGATGTCTTAAGGTTTCTTGCTATGACTTGCGTGTGAGTAGTGTATGAGCTAGCTAGGGGGTGCATGTCTTGGTTAGGGGTTGTTTATATAGAGAAGGGCTAGAGCTTCACCTTGTCTCACAAGGAAGGGATTTTGGCATTAAAATTAGGATTTGATTTGGTGTTGAGCAAGGAAAGTCAAAGATTGAGGGGGGACAAATCTTGGCCAGATTAGGAATATAAAATATTTAATTTGTTATGATTGATTTTAATTAGGCATGACATCTTTTTAATTTAGTATGTGATTTGTTTAGTTAGGAAGTTAATATATTTGATTTATCTTTATTAGGTATGATTATATTTTATGTTTTATTTAATTGGTAAATGATTTTCTAGATTTGTTTTAATTTCATCATGTGTTAAATGTGTTTTATTAATTGGGATGTGTCTTACGGGCTTTGGGGGCTTATTGGGCTGGGGTGCGAGGCTAGCAGCAAAACCAGAAACACCGACTCCGTTCGAACGCCCATTCGAACGCTACACGAACGTCCGCAATCTGCCTGACGTTCGAACGAAGTAACGAACGCAGCACTAACGAAGACAGTGAACTAGAAAAAAAGAACTTGATGACGTACTTATTCTGAATTTCCCCTTCCGATATCCGTTTCTCGCGACTTCCGTGACTTAAAAGGTAGTGCCTCCAACTGAGACTCATCATCGGGTTTCACATGCAAAAATACAATGCCTACAATACCCAAATCTAACAGGTATGAGAAACCCGGTTTCTTTCCCGTTCATATCTAATATGATATCTGTCAAACAGATTATTATGGAACCTTATCCAAAATAAGTTCTTGCACTGTTTAAAGCCTATCCGTTGAAGGAAATGGTAGCTCAGAGCGACTCGTGATTAACCTTATTATGTCTAACAAAATTTGGTTAATCCTGTTCGGACACACCGTCAAACTGACGTGTTCCGGGAGGAGTCCTCTTTGAAAGAATACTATACTCTTTCAAGTATACGAGAAACTTATTGCTTAAGTATTTTCCATTACGGTCTTACCGTGACGGTTTAATACTTTAGCCGATCTGTTTGTCTATTTCCTGTCGAAACTCTAAAAGTTTCCGATTTGTGTTCTTCAAAAGAAACACATAACCATACGCGATGCCACATCCGTAAAAGTCACGAAATATTCATATCCACATCTAACCTAGCTAGACATGGGCCCACGTGATTCACTATGAACTAGAGCTAACAGATCGGTGGCATTTACACTTTTACCAAGTAAATAGTGTTTTAGGCACTTTGCCCAATAAACTATATTCGTAGACTTTATTTGAATAGAATCAATCAGTCCAAGTACCCATTCTTCGAAAGTGTGGATATACGAGTCTTGTTTGTTTGTGTCCCAGACAACAATGCCATAATTAGGTTTCTTAACTGATCAAATCAGTTTGAGCTATTTATTTGTCATGTTATATATTTGAGATATGTTTATATTCAAAATATAAATTCTGTTATTCACATCTAATGTGTTTATCTCAATATCATCTTTATACAATAAAACACTTTAGTGTTCTAGAATATAAAGGTTCACCCGCAGCGGGTTAAACACTGATATAGAGATAATGTATCTAGTCAAACTAGTTACATTATAATAGTTCCTTAATTTAAGTACTAACCTGAAGGTAGTTCCTAAATTCAGGTATCTACGATTAAAACAGCGACTTTCGTCCCGTTTCCAATTCGCAGATAAATCTCAATAGAAATTAGTATCCTGCTCATAGCAGATTCCGAACATCATTACATATTTATGTACCACACTAAGTATCTAAAATCTAATTTTAATACTAGTTGTGAACATATTTATGACAAATATATTTGAAGTCAGAGCCTTCTAAAATCTAAGTATAGATTTATGAAAATCCTTCAATTTCATTATCATACTTTAAGGATCTAATCTTTGGTTCTGATTCAGAAATTAAGGAGTCTACTTGACAAGCTTAATGGATTAAGCACTTAAGTTATCATTACATGATCTTCCAAAGATTATGCTCTACTATTTGCTTAACTCCGGGCTTAGGCATAATATGTTATTTTATCAAATAAAGTAACTTGTTATTTTCCAGGACCATCCTGAAATTTTATTCCCAATTTGAAAATTATAGTCGTCTAAATACATTTTCACCCAGGATTATGTTTTAAACACTAATATTTCATTTATCTTGATTCCTAATAGTCCAACTATTTAATCAACGGTTTGTGGTACTATGTATTATATTGATTATTATAGTCCAACTATACAATCAAATATAATTTAAATCAATTAACCTCAATTACATTGATTACTATAATCCAATTATAAAATCAACTGTAAATTGAAATTAATTAATTCAAATATATTGATTACTATAATCCAATTATTTAATCAACTGTAATACAGTCCAACTGCTTATTAAAACAACAATTTTAAATATTAGTCCAACTAACATTTAATTTATATGACGAATAATTTGAATGAGCGCGTATGGCAAGTAATTAAACGAATATTGCAAATTCAATTCTTGCCTCCTACTATTTTTCGGCGAGCCTCTAACCCTCTGTCGAGTACTCGAGAAACCGTGTTTCCTAGTGGACTAGGATCCCGTTAAATATCACTAAATCTTGACTTTGGCAACAAATTGTATGATAATTAACTAGGTAGATCTCTAAGATCAATTTGATCCCATCCAATTCCTAGATCCGGTAGGGAGACATCCAAGTCCGAAACATATATCTTATATATGTCAATACATCCAATGTATTACCTAACCTTTTTCCTCTGAATCTACTAAGTCTTGGCTTTGGCACAACAAACTTAGTGATCTCAGTCAAGCACGACCCATTGACCATGGAAAGCTTCGTAATCAATGTCGAGTGATAAGAAGTGGTCTTGACTTTAGCCAACAAACCACAACTTGGACAGGACACCGATATGGAACAAAACTCTCGTGATTCAAACACATCTTCGACGGACAAAGGGCTTGACTTTGGCCAACAACCCAATGCCAATCTCGGATCTTGAGTAAGAATCACTCAATGGAAGGAAAAACACTTGATATTAAGTGAGGGTTTTTCGCGTGCAATTGGCTACCAATTTATTATCTTTGTTAAGGTCTCATCATCATACACCCTTAAACATGCGTTCTAAACACATAATAAAGCGCATATGAAATAAATAATAATGATATGCGGATGGATACTTTACATTGATCCTAGATCAAATCTCTCATTTTCTCTCTCCAAAGCTAGCACATGTATTTACTTCTACCCGTTACACTACACTTCTAAATAAACCTCATTTACATTGAGGGGAATAGGTGAGAAGAGAATACAAAAAGTGTAGAGGTGATAAGGCTGGACACGCATGTCCAATTTAATAAATCAAATTTATTACAACAATTTTTAAAATTGTACCACCCGACTAATATCCATCCGATATACATTATTCATGCATCGCAACCATGTATTCATACAAGCATGTTATCAATCAATCTAATCCAATTAATTAATCCGATAATTAGTGATCATCCAATGTTCAAACAACGATTTGATTTTTGCTCGAGTCAAACTCGTTTTGCGAATAAGTACTTAAACTACGAATTCTTGAATTAAATTAAACTACATTATTAAATCCAATTTAATACGCATTTAATTATAATTCATTATTTAATTCCAAATTAAATATTACACTTTTATTAATAAACCTTTTACGACTTAAATTCCAAATTTAATCCTTTTGGGTCTCAAAGCCCGATTAACGTCCAACGTCAATTTAATTAAAGTCCAATGGGCTTTTAATTAATTTGTTAAGGCGTGGACTTTTGGTCAACTCGGGTCAAACCGAATAACCAAAGTCCAATCCGGGAGTTACCCCATAAGCCCATAAATCAATTTTGGCCCATTAGGCCCAATTAAACTTTAAAGGTCCATTAAATCGCATTTGGGCTTTATGGAAGCGGTTTTGGGCCTAATTGGATCCAACCAATTTTGGCCTAAACCAACTTTGTACAACGAAGTCCAATAAACCCAATAACAACTTTAAAAGCCCAAATCCAATTTTAAGGCCCATTTTAATTAAATTACAAAATCCAATTTTATAATTTAATTGCCTAAAGTGTATAACACAATTAATTACCCAAATCAATATTTCCAAAAAATCAAATTAGCATAATTAATCATGCTTATCATTATTAAACCATGTCCAACACAATTTAACAAAAATCAAACCCAATTACATGCTCTAATGCTCTTGGCAATTTGGGGATTTTACGTCCGATTCGAATTCAATCCAATTAATTCCACAATCGACATTAAATCATATTCCCGAATGATTTCCAACACATCCAATGTTCAAAAATCAAAAAATTCCAAGACAATATGGGCTATATGTATTCGGCCAACATAAGCAATTTGGGGAAAATTGTTCCAAACTAATTTTCAACAAATTGATCCAATCAATCCTCAATTAAACATTATTTAAGCATTCTAAATCATCCAATTTCATTAAACATGCTCAAAATCAAGTTTACCCAAATTTCTCAATTTTGGCCAACACAAAAAATTGGGGAAATTTGTTTCAAACATAATTTCTTCAAATTGATCCAATCAATCATTAATTCAACAACATTTAAGCATACTTAATCAATCAATTCAACCAAATCATGCTTCAATTGATTTTACCCAATTTGCCATGCCCAAAATTTGGGTAAAAATGGATCCAATCCAATTTCATGAAATTGAACATACACAACTTCAATTAATCAACATACAAGCATACTTAATCAATCAATTCAACCAAATCATGCTTCAATTGATTTTACCCAATTTGCCATGCCCAAAATTGGATAAAAATGGATCCAATCCAATTTCATGAAATTGAACATACACAACTTCAATTAATCAACATACAAGCATACTTAATCAATCAATTCAACCAAATCATGCTTCAATTGATTTTACCCAATTTGAAACCCTAACTTTTTCATGCTTGAAGTAAGCTCATAGATACCATTGTTGGTTTCTAATTAGGTCTCAAGATCATGAAATCAAGCAAGAAAACGCATGAATACATCAAAGGAATAAGGCAGATTACATACTCACATTGAATGGTTTGATGCTAGGAAGAACAAGTCACTTCTTCCTCCTTGTTGAAGCTCGGTTTTGGCCTCATTGGACTGCTGTAATGCTCGGTTTTGGGCTGTGAAATTCCTCTAATTTTCGGCCATGGATGAGCACCATTGAAGCTCCAAGCTTCAAGCTCCAAAAATGATTCCATGCTCATGAAAACACTTCCCTATCACCATAGTATTCCTCCATGAGTGTGCTAGCACATAGATCTTGCAACAAGATCATATTCTTCTCCATTTTGCTCGGTCAAACCAGAAGAAAAGGATGAAGAAATCGGTCATTGAAACCGTGAGAGAAAGAAGCAATATTTTGGCTCCAAAAATGCCAAAAACCTTGAACCACACATGGTCAGGGAGAGAGAAAATGCATTTTATATATACATATATTTTTTATTCCATTTACCAAGTAAATAAATAAAATATATATACACAACTATTAATTCAAAAGTCAAAAAGGTACAAGTCCTATCAACTTTCAAACCATCACCTTTCAATATTCACATCAAGTCATTTTAATAAAGTGACTACATGTCAAATCACATCACTCAAAGTGACAAGTGATTTGACGATTGATGCGACTAGTGATTTGACGCTTGATGTGATTTGCATGCCGCGCTCGAATTCGAAATGCGAATGCGCTCACAATCACTCTCGGGCTCGGGTTCGCTAATTCCGAATTAATGAATTTTTCGTCGCGTCGTAATTAAATGATTACGTCTAGCAAAATCACTATTCACATCGCTAACGAATTAATTCTAAATTAATTCGTTCGCCCGAATTAAAATCCAATTTCAATTCGGCGTCGAAATCTAATTTCGATTAATATATCGAATATATTAATTTTACCGATTAATTCCAAATTAATCGTTCTCTCTCTTTAAACGATATTTTATCCCAGATAAAATATCTCCGTAATTAATCCCAGATTAATTTTCTCTCACAACAAATTAATCCCAGATTAATACAGTGCGAGTCATACATCATCGGTGAATCTTCGGGGAGCGACTCATGAGATCCCCGGATATGTTGGCAGTAAATACGGTTATCGGACTATCTGAATACGTATGTACCAAGTACTACGTTTATACCAATTTACAAGACAAGGTTGGCTTCTAGCAAAGCGCCATGCCTACCCAATTCTCCGGAAATATCCTTATAGGAATATGTGATCTATATCAAGCGTAGTATACCGAAGTATTGCGTATTTCTGTCCAGTATTGGATGATCACGTGCTAGGCCTGGGGCTGGAATTGTGTTTGTCCCGTACGAAGCACATATCGGATGTCTGGTAACTAGTCTCTATAATCGGATATACATGACCTAGTCATAATATCCCGATAGCTCGAGCATTCAAGAGCACCAGTCCCGTATCCTACGTGACATCATCTCCACTATGACTGGAGTGATACTTCCGTCTTGACATCACACCTAACACACTACGATTCTCAATATACCTAGCATTGGCGTACTTAGAACATGTTAAAGTCCTGGTCAACCTCAACTAAAGTATATTGATTGTCATAAGTATTAGCGGTGCAAGTCTCAGGTTAAGACCAAATATACCTACCCTGATTGCAGACTCCCATAGACACATAGTCATACTACCAATGGGATTCCACGGGGGTCTATCCAGAGCGAAGCTGTTTCCCGTACCATCGGTAAAACACAACCTCCTATTACACTTGCATGAGTATCATATACCCAAATATATGAGAACTATGCCGTTGTGTCCTCACAAACGCGCACAAGTGTAATACTAGTCTTTTACGTATTTATCGATGTCCAATCTCGATAATACTCTGACTAGGGATATTTAATGATTTATCCTTCGTGGACTGATACTGTCTCATATCATTCTCCGTCTAGGAACAAATCATAGGGACCTCCTATCATTTATATATCTAGGGGATCTAATCACAAATGATAAGAGTTCAATCTCCTTTGTCACATAGTTAATTTGTACAACAACACCGTGATCTGTACAAATAGTGACGCTATGGGTCATAATTGTCCAACACTGGTGCCCGGTGAATTCCACTACGAAGTCAACTAGAGCTTGCACCTAAATAGAAACTCGAGGCAGGTATCATATATCATATTTACTAAGCTCTATTGACCATTTTACTAGACGACCCAAGGTCTCAAGTTTATGTAATATGTGACTTAGTGGACAGTCTGTATATACCCTAAAGGGTGAGCTTGGAAGTAATGTCGTAACTTCCTTGCTACAATAACTAAGGACAATACCATCAACTAATGAATAATATATTGGTGTAGGACACAAAACTTGACGATGTTGTTCTAGACTCGCGGCCTAGTCAGGAGTATGGAATAGCCCATGGGGGAACTAAATCGGTGAAATAAAATGGAGTCACTACCCAGTGTGAACTGGGAAAATGATTTAAGGCCGCACTGACCCCTCGTAAGGGAAGTCCTCAAACCGTTGGGTTCGGAATGGTCCCTTTCTTATGCCACTTGTAATGAACGAATTTATGTAATAATATAACTGAGTCTACGCAACATATATTCCTAAGAGTATCCTTTGTCTAAGTTAACGTACATGAAAATAAAACCTAGAGCTAAGTTTGCATGCATAAAAGTAAGTTGTCAAAACGGCAAACACACAATAATCTCATGAATACGTGAAATTAATACATGCGGAAACATAAATAAATCATGCATAAAAAATATCATGTTAAACAACTAAATCATGCATAAAAGAAAGTAACATACTAAACGACTAAACCATGCATACTAAACGACTAAATCATGCTTAAAAGAAATAACATACTAAACGACTAAATCATGAATAAACATAAGATTGGACGAAACGAAATATGTGTGTCTCTCAAGTGGTACGTAGAGTTGTCTCCCAAGTACAGACCGCACTACCATCCATTCGGATTGGGCTACGAAATTTACGTCTGGATTTCCATCCGATATACCGCAAGAGAGAACACATATTCCATTCATCCGAAAGTCATAACATATACTAACCAACAATACTCATGTGAAGTAAATAATAATAAATAACAAAAATAGAATAGGAATAAATAAAAAGGTGTCCTCAGGTCTAACCTCTTAAGCCATCTCTTGGATGTGCGATATGCGGTTATCGGAAGGATTAATGTTCTGTAACGTTATTTTATTTACTAGTTTGCAATTTTCCTTCATTATCTCGCTATTTCGGCTGTTGTTTCCTCTATTTTTTCTGTATTTTCTGGTCATTTTGTTTAGTTACTGTTGCGGTATTTGGGGGCTGTTTTGGGTGATGGTTTGTGCGATTTTGAGATTGTTTTTGTTGTAGTTTTTGATGTTTTGGTTGTGCTATTTTTTGGGACTATTTAACAGTATTTTAGGGGTGCAGTTGCAGGTTTAAGGGTGTAGTGTGGGTGCAGTTTGCGGGGCTGATTTGGGGACTGTTTTGAAGGGAAATAGGAGCTGTCGTAGGGCGTTATTTGGACTGCAGGGAGGCTACTCCGTGGGGCTTATTTGGACTATAGGGAGGTTGTATTGGTTGCGTTGATGTGGATTATTGGTCTGCTTATGTTGGTTACGTGAGTGCTTGCGTTGATGGGGCTTTTTAAGATTTTATCTGTGCGTGAAGGTGAGGCTTTGTTTTGGCATGGGTTGGCTGAGTTTAAGGGGTCTTTAGGCATGAAAGGAGGGCTGTGTTGAGGGGTATTTAGGCGTGAAAAGAGGGCTGTGTTGAGGGATCTTTAGGCGTGAAAGGAGGGCTGTGTTGAGGGGTCTTTAGGCGTGAAAGTAGGGCTGTGTTGAGGGTCTTTATGTGGGACAGGAGGGTTGGACTTGTTGATGGTTGGCTCGGTGACAGTGTGGCGTGAGAGGCTGTTGCAGTGAGGGTTGTTTGTGCGTGGAATGAGGGATGGATTTGTTGATGATTTGTTCGGTGGCAGTGGCGTGAGGTGAGAGAGGCTTAGAGCATTATGGTTTATTTTTTCTTTTTGAGTGGACGTGAGAATGAGCTAGGGATCCTAAAGGTTTGGTTTATGCCTCCTTTTATAGGAGAGGGTTGGGGTTATCCTTATGTGAATAGGGAAAGAATATTGTATAATTATGAGGGGATACTTAATTTATGTATCATAAGGAAAGGATCTCTCCATTTTAGGAAGGTAAATTGATTTGATTTTATTTGATTCTTTTAATTTGGGAATGTGATTTGGCTTGATTTCAACATGTGTTTAATGTGTGAATTGGTTATTTTGGAAGGCTTTGGGCATGGATTAGAGGCTTTTGGGCGTGCATTTGGTCTTTTGATGAGCTTGGTCTGTGGTTTGGTGTGTGGGCTTAGTTTGTGGCATGCGGGGGTTTGGGCCTAGGATAAATTTTAAAACAGAGGCCTAACAAGAAAGGTAGAGGCTAAGCAAATGAATTAAATCCAACAAGGTATTGATTTCTGACTTTTTCCTTCCGACGTCCGTTTCCCGAGACTTCCAAAACTAAAATAGGAGTGCCTCCGTACGAGACTCATCATCGGGACTTACATGCAAAAATACAGTGCCTACAGTCACCCCCACTTTGATGGGACTTGTTCAGTGTGTAACAGTGACAATCCTATCTAAGTTATGCAATGTATTTTTACTTGCCTGGCTCGCCAGCTGCCACATGACTTACCTGTTGCTTCGAACTGGATTGATTAGGTGGTGAGGTGCTGCGACCTCGAGGCTCATCCCTGCAAGATGCTGCGATCTTTAGGAATCACTACCGAACTAAACTGATGGGAGGTGGTCCATTTTCAAATCGTTACTGGGTTGAGATTATGGTCCATTTCCAAACCGTGCTCCATTTCCGAAGTGCCATTTTCGGCATGCTAAACCTCATTTCTGAAGCATCGCGATTGTGATAGTTGTCCATTTTTTAATGGTGCTCCATTTTCGGAGTGGAATTTTCGACGTCTGATGTGAAAATGGTCCATTTCCAAACCGTGCTCCATTTTCGTCGTCTGATGTGATAGTTGTCCATTTCCAAACTGTGCTCCATTTTCGGAGTGCCATTTTCGGCGTCTGATATGATAGTTGTCCATTTCAGGACCGTGCTCCATTTTCGATGTGCCATTTTCAGCGTTTGATGTGATAGTGGTCCATTTCTGAACCGTGCTGTATGAGAAAGGGTAGACTGGTCGCCCCCAGTCTTGATTCATCTTTCTATCCCTTACTGTTTTCATTAGATCAAGGTAGATCTCCTGATGTGATGTTGCATATCAATATATTGTATTGCAATCCTGATAGCGAAACATATTTTCGTCCTCAACGGATGCTTCATGTCGAAATCAGAGAACCTTCAAAGTAATTAATATACTCAAATCCGCTCATCTGAATGAGTGATCTGAATTAGACTCCTAGTGTGTATGTGCCAAGGCTCTTTTACAGCTTAATCCTTAAGTAAGCCAACTCGATGATTTTGTCTCGCAAAATTGGATCAGTGGGTCTAACAAATTGAGATGTCTTGATCATACTCTGTGATTACTTCCTCGTACTCAACATGATATGGTTTCTTTTTTTTTCCTTTTGTCTCTTTCTTTTCTTTCTTTTCATTTTGAACTTTCTTTTTCTCTCTCTTTATTTTTCTTTTCTTTTTTTCTCTTTCTTCGACACACCTACCATTTAAGGTAGTATTTCTCCTCATGATGGTCCTAATACTCGCCCATGGGTAGCTTCATGCTGATCGGTTATAGGTGGTCTATTTTTTCCTTTTCTTTTCAGAGATTTTTTCCTTATTTCCAACCATATCATATATCGTAGCATACGTAAACCAGGATGGACATCTAGGCAACGGTCATTCACTGATCTTCCATCTCTTCGACTAGTCATCTAGCCGACCACTTAGGCTTCTACTGCTAAAATCCCATAATCAAGTGCTCATGAGTCCAGCAGAGATCAACCACTCAGAATACCGGATGAGAGCATATCTCTCACTTATCGTTTCTAAGGTTTCTCCCTACAGCAAACAATGTCATCACCGGACATATGCCTAACTATCAAGGCCTTCTCTTTCTTTTTTTTTTTTCATTCGCTCCACTGGAATTCTTCCTTTCAGCCGCTGATAATGTGGGCTTCGCCCATTGGGATTCATTCTCAAAAACTACTGGTAGCGCAGGCCTCAACCCTAAGGGCTCACTCCCGAAACTGATGATTATGTGTAGGCCTCAACCCTGGGGATCCATTTCTGAAAACTGTTGATATTATTTTGTTGCTCTCAGCTTGCTTTTATTTTGCCGTTTTTCCTTCTTTTCTTCGAGACTTGTGAACACAAACAAAACAACATAATAAAAACGTGTGCATGTGATGTGTATGTATGCATGTGTAGAGGTACTCCCTGTTCCTGATGGGTTAGACCCTCATTGTGCTCCTTGGCACCATGTGCCTATGCATGTCTCTGATCGCCCCCTGGGTCAGCTTATAGTTTCCTCCTGCCGATTTTTTATGGTGATTGTGTAGTTCTCTTTTGTTTGAAACCTACAAACACATAACAAACACAAAAATTGCAAGTACGTTACGTGTATGTATGCATGCATAGATGAATTTCCTATTCCGTTGGGTTAGGTCTTCTGCCAATTCTCCTGGTGACTGCTCGGTCGTCTCTTCTTCAGGCAAAATACTGCTTCAATCTGTCCACATTGATTGGCTCGGTGAACTCGTTCCCTTCCAAATCTGACTGTCTCACTGCCCCATTTCCCATTACCTTATGGACTATGTAGGGTCATTCTTTAGTTGGTCCTGAACTTTCCTCTCGGATCCGTCGTCGATGGCTTCGATTGCTTAAGTACTAGATCGCCCTTTCTGATATTGGTAGGATGCACATTCTTGTTGAACGCTCGGGCCAACCTCTTCTGGTATATCTACATGTTATGCAAGGAATTCATTCTCTTCTTATCGAGCAATACCAACTGTTCAAATCTCTGCGAGGTCCATTCTTATTCAGGTAACTCTACTTCTACTAATGCCCGCATGGACTGTATCTCAACTTCCATCGGCAGTACTGTTTCCATTGCCTTTCGAGCTTATTCTTTTCTTAAATACTTCATCTGAATGCCATTTGCTTGTCTTTTGTATCGTTCTCCCTTAATACTCACATATTGGGAAGCCAACTTCTGAATAACTATTCTGTCTTTTCTTCTTGCTTCTTTCGGGAATTCCCCATGTACTAAGTATCGTTGAATATCATATTACCAGGGTTGAATGCTTTTGTCAAATATACTTATGTCGTCCAGATTGAAAGGAAGGGACTCAGGCAAGTAAGCGAAATGAACGTCTTTATTATTATTAAGGAAAAGATTCGAATGAGTAGACGAAGTCAATGTCCCTATTATTAATAAATGATGGATCACATTTGAATAAGATCAGGGAAACAAACATCTCCATAATTTGCAACTTCTTCTTCCCCCATCTTCTTGCTTCCTTCGACCATCAGATTCTCCAAATGCAGTAGTTCTTTTTTCCCATTTACTTCTCCTTTTTGCAACCTCCTTCTCGTCAATGTCCGAGAAGTTTTCCCAGAAATCCCCCCGCTCTATTTCACCTTTACCACTACTGTCCCATATCCCCATGCGAGAAGTTTGGAGGTTATGAGTTTGGAGGATAAGGCTGTCAGGTAGGCCGGAGTTGGTCATGTGGGTGGGTGGTGGTTTTCTGTGCGTGTTGAGTTGCTCTTTTTCTAGGTTGGATATTCTATGGGAATCAATGAGGTCTTGGATCTCTTGCCTAAGGCAGGTACACTTGTCGAGTTTATGACATTTTTGCTGATTGAGGTAACAGTAAAGGTTCGGGTTAAGGTAGCGTGGCATAGGGTTTGGAAGTGGTTTAGGCTCTAAGGGATTTAGGAGTACTTGCATTTTCAACTCTTCAAACACCTCTGACAAAGGTCTACCAAGATTGGAGAATCGTCTGTTTCTGATAGGGGCAACCTCAGAGGGAGTGGGCTTGGTCCTTGAAAGTTCCCCAATGGTCTTTCCATTCTAGTTGCACAACTTTCTGTTATTGGCTATACATGGTACGGTCAAACTGGCCACATCATTAGTCAAAACTCGCAATTGCTCAGTAATTTTGATTACTTTGGTCTTCAATTGATCCAGGCGGGATCCCTCATTGACTGACTCGCTCATGTTGGCTGTCGGTCTTTTGACGAGCCTTCCTTCTTTCCTAACCCAACGGGTATCTATGATGGCTTTTAGACACAAGGATTAACATGATGTGTGTACGCATGAGGTGCGTGCGATGTATAGAATATATAAGTCGACCCATTGTCATTTTAAAGCATTCAATCATACTATTGGGAGGTGCAAACTTGTCCTAGTTGAAAAGGCCCAACAGGTTTACACTTTTGCGATACCATGGCTAAATAACTTCAAATGATACGAGGCCTAAACATAAAATGGCCCATCAGTATTTTAGAAGTTTTTGGCCCAATTGCGATAAAGCACGGGCTTATCCCAGTTTAAATGGCCCAACAAGCCCATATCTCATGACAAAAGGTCCAATTGAATCCAAATGACGATGGTCCTAAACGCAAGCATAAAGGGATAGTCTCTACTAGTCCTACAACTACTGTTCATGTGTGGGTTTATAGGGGTATGGACAAAGGCTCTCATCGACAAAGGATTGCCCACAACTAGGACTCCCCACTCAAGGGTTCAAGCGACCAAGTGAGCGCACCTTTTTATACACTAAGGTACGTGCCAACGAGTTAAGATGCGTGACTGACTGTCAAATGGATTTCTCATTGTAGATTCCCCAGAGAGAGGGTGGAGCGAACTCTCTTAAATGCCCAAGCCTCTTGGGCTCTTATCGCATTGGTGATAGGAATAAACAACAAGTCCTCCAAATTAGTCCATCACAGTAAGCTTCGAGTGAATGATTATCTTAGTGCCTTCACGGCTTTTCCTTATAGAAATGTAGTGAATGAAAGAAGACACCAAACCATTACCAAGCTCTAATAATGCCTTTGATTAAACCTTTCAACCCGCTGTAGACACGGTTAACTAAAGCACAAATCACCATCATTACAAGACATTATTTCGTGGCTGATTCTCTATCCCCAGTGGAGTAGCCATATTGTAGGACATAGAACTTGACGACGCTATTCTAGGCTCGCGGCCTAGTCGGGAGTACAGAATAGCCCACGAGGAACTAAACCGGCGAAATAAAATGGAGTCACCACCCAGTATGAACTGGGAAAATGATTTAAGGCCGCACTCACCCCTCGCAAGGGAAAACCTCAAACCGTTGGGTTCGGAAAGGTCCATTTCTTATGCCATATGTAATGAATGGATTTATGTAATAATATAACCGAGTCTACACAACATATATTCCTAAGAGTATCCTTTGTCTAAGTTAACGTACATGAAAATAAAACCTATTCCTAAGTTTGCATGCATAAAAGTAAGTCATCATAACGGAAAAAACACAATAATCTCATGAATACGTGAAATTAATACATGCGGAAACATAAATAAATCATGCATAAAAAATATCATGTTAAAGAACTTAATCATGCATAAAAGAAAGTAACATACTAAACGACTAAACCATGTATACTAAATGACTAAATCATGCTTAAAAGAAATAACATACTAAATGAGAAAATCATGAATAAACATAATATTGGACGAAATGAAATATGTGTGTGTCTCCAGTGGTACGTAGAGTTGTCTCCCAAGTACAGACCGCACTACCGTCCATTCAGATTCGGCTACAGAATTTACATCTGGGTTTCCATCCGATATACCGCAAGAGAGAACACATATTCTATTCATCCGAAGGTCATAACATATACTAACCAACAATACTCGTGCGAAATAAATAATATAATAAATAACAAAAAAGAATAGGAATAAATAAAAAGGTGCCCTCAGGTCTAACCTTTTAAGTCGTCTCTTGGAAGTGTGTTACGCGGTTGTCGAAAGGATTAATGTTCCACAACTTTTCCTATTTACTGGTTTGCTGTTTTCCTTCATTGCCTCACTGTTTTGGGTCGCTGTTTTCTCTATTTTTGCTGTATTTTATGGTCGTTGTGTTTAGTTACTGTTTGCGGTATTTGAGCATGTTTTGGGTGACATTTTGTGCGGTTTGAGACTGTTTTTGTTGCAGTTTTTGATGTTCTGGTTGTGCAGTTTTTTGGGACTATTTTGTGGTATTTTAGGGGTGCAGTTGCGAGTTTAAGGGTGCGGTTTGGGTGCGGTTTGCTGGGTATTTTTAGGGGCTGATTTGGGGACTGTTTTGAAGGGAAATTTGGGCTGTCGTAGGGCATTATTTGGAATGCAGGAAGGCTATATTGATTGCGTTAATGTGGGTTATTGGTCTGCTTATGTTGGTTACGTGAGTGGGGATGTTTGAAGGTAGTTAACATGCGTGAAGTTGAGGCTTTGTTTTGGCATGGGTTGGCTGAGTTTAAGGGGTCTTTGTTAATATATAAGACATGCCACAAGATCACTAAGCAAGATTAAAGTGTGAATAATCAAAAATAAGTTGCAGAATACTTACATTGATTTGGATGATTTCAAGACTTTTTCTTTGATTTCCATGGAAGCTCCAAGCTTTGTAGAGTGTTTCCAACACTTGGGTGAGTTTCCCTATCACATTCTTTGACTCCAAATTTGCTAGCAAGCATGAAATTTTGAAACTAAAATTTACATGGGGAGAGCATGAGTTTCGGCCATTGTAGAGACTTGGGAGAGAGAGTTGTTTTTTTGGTTTCTAAAACCCTAATTTCAAAAAACAATTGCAAAAGTGTGTATATCATTTTTAATAAAGGTAAAATGTTTTTACCAAAGGTAAAAGCTTTACCAAAAGTAAAACAAGGTTGGCCAAAAGTGAGTGGTTTTCCAAAACCACTTGCTTTTGCCAACTACCACCATTAATATGTGGTCCCCACCTTTTAAATTCAAAATCCAAGATGACTTGCTCTACACACTTTGGGCTCGGTTCCGTTTAATCCGATTAAACGAGTTTTCCGTCACAACGTAATTAAATCCAATTTAATTAAATAATGATGCCTCGCAAAATTATTACGGAAGTCTCTTACGAATTAATTCTATATTAATTTGTTCGCTCGTATTAAGGTCAAACTTTAGTCGTATTGAAATAAAATTTCAATTAATATATCTGATATATTATTTTAGCCCGAATAAATAAATTAAATAGAAAAATCTAATTTAACTATTAAATTTATTTTCCCGATTAATTCTAAATTAATCGAGTACTCTCTTATTGTCGAATTAATTCTAAATTAATTCTTACCGTAATTAATCCCAGATTAATTCTTGCCGTAATTAATCCCAGATTAATTTTCTCTCTCATAATTAATCCTAGATTAATTCTGCTCGAGTCAAATGTCATCGGTGAATCTTTGGGAAGCGACCTAAGAGATCCCTGGATATGTTGGCAGTAAATACGATCATCAGATTATACGAATACGTGCGTACCCGGTACCACGTTCCTACCGATTTACAAGACATGGTTGGCTTCTAGCAAAGCACCGTGCCTACCCAATTCTCTAGAAATATTCTTTAAAGGAATATGTAATCTTTGTCAGGCGTAGTATACGTAGTATTGCGTATTACGATCCAGTATCGGATGTCACATGCTATGCCTAGGGTTGGAATTGGTCTGCCTCGTACAAAACATATATCGGATCACTAGTAACTAGTCTCTATAATTGGATAAATATGACCTAGTCATATTATCCCGATGACTGCAGTACTTAAGAGTACTAGTTCCGTATCCTACCGTGATCATCATCTTCATATGATTGAAGTGATACTTCCATCTTGACGTCACACCCAATACACTATGATTCTCAATATACCCAGTGGAGGTGTACACAGAACCTGTTAAAGCCCTGGACGACCAAAACTAAAGCAACTTATTATTGCAAGTATTAGCGATGCAAATCTCAGGTTAATACCAAATATATCTACCCTGACTCGGACTTCCATAGACACATAGTCATACTACCAATGGGATTCCGAGGGGTCTATACAGAGCGAAACTATTTCTGTACCATCGATAAACACAACCTCTTATTACACTTGCATGAGTATCCAATTCCCAAATATACGAGAACTATGCTATTATGTTTCCATAATGCGCACAAGTGTAATACTAGTCTATTCCGCATTTTCGATGTCCAGTCTCGATAATACTACGACTAGGGTTATTTAATGATTAAACCTTACGTGGATTAATATTGTCTCATATCTTATTAATCTGGTACTAATCATATGGACTTTTATCATTTATGTATATCGGTAATCCAATTAAAAATGATAAAAGAGCAATTTCCTTTGTCGCATAGTTAATTTGTACAACAACACCGTGTTCTATAAAAATAGTGATGTTATGTCCAACAATCTCCCACTTGGCCTATAGCCAATCACTGAAGTGTCCTACACTTGAACTCTGTACGAATCGTTCAAACTTCTGCTGAGAAATAGCTTTCATCAGCGGATTTGCAATATTATCGTCTGATACATTTTATTCGGTCATCACATCGCTACGATGTAAGATCGAACAAATCATATGATTTAGTTGAAGTACATACTTGGATTGTTGATGAGACTGCGGTTTTTTAGCCTACACTGTAGCCTAGCTCAGCGGCTAACAGAACTACTCCTAATCTAATTAGGAATTTTATGGATCCAAAATTATTCTTTTGCTGCCTCAGCTGCAGCAATATTATGCTTTTGTTGTTTATTCGGCAACAGTATCTTGCTTGGAAGATTTCCAACTTATTGTTCCGTTATTCAAACTATATAGTACCCTTATTATGACTTACAGTCATTTTTGTCGGTTTGGAAACTTGCAGTAGTGAACCCAGTCACCTCAAGTTCTCATTCTCCATAGTTTAAGAAGGCATCCTTAGTTTGTCTAAGATACTTAAGGACGTTCTTAGCATCAATCTAGTGATCATCACTTGGATTGGCCTGATTGTGACTCTATATGCTCAAAGCATATGAGACACCAGGTCGAGTACATATCTTACAATGTACGAGTTCTCGAAGGGTGCCAGCAACTTCTAGATCTATCCTAGTAGATCATTATTCCTAGGATAAAGGTTGCATCTCTGTAACGTCCGGGGACCCCAAAGACTTGCACGTTACCAGAATCTAACGATCATTACAGTACAAAGGTATAATACTTGATATGAATTATGGTGTAGCAAGTACGTGCTCACAAAATGGCATTTGGGACATTCGGTAAATCCCATGAAATTTCGATGCGGAACTTAGCTTACAACTCGTTCCTAATAGTCTTTAGTAATCAGACTCTAACTTTTTCGTACGATCTCCAATTTTTATGAATTTTATATCGCCAAAAAGCTAAGACTGAGAGTTCTTTTGTGTTGAAACTTTTCCCAAATATGGACCAGAAATGGGTCAAAAACTGCAATAACCGCAACTATTACAGTAAGTTCGGGAATTAACTAGAATTTGGGTGATGTGGCAAGTTGTGGACCACCCAATTACAACACACAAATCAGCCCCTCTTCTTTAAATAGAATTCTATTCACTCATCCCTCTCAAAGGCTAAAAACGTGGGGAGATACTCCATAACAAGTTTTCCATCTTTTTCTTACTGAAGCAAATTTTGAGAAGAATGGTGAGAAGTTCTCAAGTTTTTATTAGTCAAGTAAGCTTCCCCTTCATTTGTATTCTTCTTATTTTGGCAAATAAGCATGCATTCATCACTTGAATCTTCACACTAAGGAACCCTACGAAATTGGGGCTTTGTTGTTTAAGGATGTTGAGCAAAAATTGAGTGTCTATACTTGTTTTGATGTTGTTTAGAATGGATTATGCCTGAGTTTTTGGTTGAAATATGTTAAGGTGTAAAAATGGGTATGGGCTGAATTTCATTAGCTTGATTGGGGGAGTTATCTTTGGTGATTGGCTATTAAATTATTGTGTTTCATGTATAAGAAAAAGATATAACATAAGTTTAATTTGCTTGGGTTGAAAACTTGAAGATTGATAGAAATTAAAGTCTTTGATGATTTGTATGGATATGTTGGGGAAGTGTATTTGTGAGCTAATAATGCTTGATAATAGCTTGTTTTGAGTGTAATAAGAAATGCTAATAAGATGGTGTGATAGGGGAGTTAGAGAGTGTAGTCGGTTCTGTCCCACTTGGACAGGCTGTGCTTGGCCGTTCATAACTTAAGTTTTAGATCTCCGATTGACAAGTCCTAAAGTTGTAAGTAAAATAGACACAATTTCGAGTAATATATCCAAAAATCTGAATTTTTGGACTTAAGACGCTAATGTACAAAAAAATCCAAATTCAACTGATCGGCAGTAAAGTCTGCACCTGTGACCTGATGACCTAGGCTCGGTTTTTTATTTTTAAAATGAGTTTCAGGTGTCCAAACGATGAGCCGTCAGCGCCAAAATAAACTAGACACATAGGAGCCCGGCATATAAAAAATTCAGAACCATTGGAGTGATCATCAGGGACTGACATGATTCTGTCCCTACCGAATAGCTAGTAGTAATCAGTTTATTTATGGAGTTCCGGGAATCGAAATCAAGATCCGTAAAATTTAGGGTAAATTAGACTCATAGGGGATTCATCCATAAAAATTTCAAGTCCAAATTCCTTACCAATTGCTCCCAGAAAAAATTCCAAATTCTGACCCAAAAACCTGAAAAATTCTGGTTCATATATTCTTATAAGTTCATTAATATTTCTTTGTTCTAACAATCCCTTTATTCTTATAGATTAACGTCAGGACTCGCAACCACCATCGACGCCATGAAAAGGACATCGTCAAGCCCAAATCTGTGAGTGGATGCTTTGTCTTTTGAGTTGATTTCTTCATGATTCTCTTATTGAATTGTTTCCTTGATTTTCTATTTGAGATTTACTTTGACGCTGAGATCTATATTTCGTTGATTACGATTTTAGTTATGCTTTCTTGGGTATTGAGGCTTTGAGAATATGTGAGAAATTTTATGTGGTTGATTATGACCTAATTTTTATAGACACTTGAGATATTGAAGTCTTTTGAGATTTTTCATTTTGATGATTTTGATTTTACAATCTTGAGTACTTGAGCAATATTGAGACATGATTTGAGTTTCATTTGTACCTGAGATACGTTTTAAAATTTTGATGATTTGAGATTATTTCAACTTTGAGATGTTTTGACTACCGACGTGATGAGGATGATGATGTTTTATAAACGAAAGATATCAGACTTTTTCTTGAGATATTTAATTGTGAGATTTGAAACCTCGGCATGATGTTTTTGTTTTTGGAATTGACGAATTTCATATGGATACGGGATTTGGGATTTGACCCATCCTAGTTGTACACTAATTGGAATTGATGGATTTAGATACATGTGCACATGTGGAGGATGATGAGTGGTAATTATATCACTATTTCTCACTCATTTACCCTAATATTTTGTATAGTTTCTCGAATTTTATGAACGTTTGATGTGTTTTTGTTTATTTTATAGATAAAAATAATATTGGGACTTAATGGAAGCAACTCGGGGCTAAAATGTATAAATCCGGAGGAAAAAAGGTCAAAAACAAAAGTTACTGTTCGCGTTGCGAAGTGTAGTCCGAAATTCTAATTTTGTGCATGTTTCGTATTTTGGCCATAACTTTTTCATCTGATATCCGATTGAGCTAATTCAAGTTGCAGATTAAAGAAAACGCAAAGATCTACAACTTTGAAAGTCAAAATAATTTCGAATTCTGAAGTTTCCATGGCCGAAATCGATGAAAAATTCAGTGTATTTTGTGTAACTACTATAGTCATTTCCAAAATATAAAATAAAATTAATAAAAATAAAAATTGTCAAACTTCCACCAAACATGTTGCATGTTTGGTGCTTTGTTGGTGTCGTATTTGATGCCATGTTTGGTGGCATGTTCGGTGGAGCAATCGGTGGAGAAATTGGTGGAAGCCTTTAGGTTTTTCTATAAATACCAAGCCATTGCATTTGTAATTCTCATGCTTTTCTTAGGTTTTTTTTAAGGAATTTAAGGATTACATATTGTTTCTATTTATTTTCAGTATTTAATTTATGTATTTTTATTTTCAGTATTAGTAGTAGTTCTTCTTCTTCTCTTTTATCTTATGTTTAGTAGTTAGATTTCTGCTGGGGGAAGGGTGAAGATTTTATTATTTTAATTTAGATTAATCTCCCTTAATTATAATATGGAAATTATAATTCAAATTAAAAGGATTACCGTCTTAATGGCTAGTTTTACTTATTTGACATAAAGTAACACCGCCTATATGGTCGGTCTTTAGGTGACAGATAATTACCGCCTATATGGCTGGTTTATGGACATATAATGTTACCGCCTTTATGGCTGGTTGGACTTAATTAAAATCTGACTTAATGAGGATACCACCTATTTGGTCGGTTGGTAACATCACGGATAAATTCTATATTATAATATGAGACATTTCTAAATTAGATATAGTAAAAGTGGATCCCCCAACCCCCAACATTTTATTTTTATTCTAGGGAAGTGATGAAACACAATATCCATACTTAATAATTGATTTTCTTTTTATAGGTAGTTCTTTAGTTTGTTTATTGAGTGTTAAGCTTAATGCGTCTTGTTGCCTGATCACCAATAAGATTGATGGGGTAAACTTAAAATGAACTAGACATAGGGATGTTAGGTTTCAGTCTTAGATTCAATAACTCATGATATTCATTGAGGATAAATAACCCTTTAATAGATTTCCTTACAGGATAGGAATATACATGTCGGGCGTGGGTAGCCATAATTGGAACTTGGTCTTAATGAATGCAGGCAATGTGGTTGACATATGAATATGGTTCAATTGGTTATATTGGGTATTTGCGTCTGACCATCGGAAGACGCTTTTGCATATCATCGTGTTCCAGGTTAGCAAATTAATTTATTACACATAAATAAGAGAGTCAATTCATCTTTCTATTAATATTGTGTGGAGTCACAACCCTAGATCCTTGAGTCTTTTCTTTTATTTTCCTTAGTATTTTTTTTTAGTCTGTTTTTATTTTATTTAGCAAATCCACATTCAACCAACAAAAGCAATCAATTCCCTTCTCCCTCTGATTAGATACCTGTAAATAAATAGTATCAATAATTAATAACAACAGTAGGAATTAAGTCCTCGTGCGATCAATTTTTTATACTACTTGAATGATACGTGCGCTTGCGTTATACGCGTGTGAATGCACAGGTCAAGTTTTTGGCACCGTTGTCGGGGACTTATTTTTCTTGAGTTATTAATTTCGAAGCTATCTAATTTACTTGTATCTAATTTTCTTTATTTTTATCTGTAATTTTTATTTCTTTCTTTTTATTTTTATTTTTCAGGTGGTTGACATAGATCGTCATTGGGAGATTGAGAGATCAGGAGCTTTACTAGAAGAAGATACACCCCAAATATGGGAGCAACAATCCGATTTTCTGAGGCCTGTTGTCCAGCCCAACAACTATCACTGGATGTCAGAACCAATCAATTCTACATTTGTTTATCAGAACGAAATGGGGAGATGTGTGATTTGTGATGGTAACCACCCGAGCGATCAATGTATATATATTTCAGAGTGGCAGAATTATTGGAATCAGTACGAAGAGCCAACATATTTCACAGGTACTTCACATGCTCAAAGAACCATCTTATCCACCATCCATCTACGATTTTCTTCAAGAACCAGAACAATCCGAGGAAGATTAGATACTTCACATGCTCAAAGATTGGTTCAAAGAACGGCAGCTCAAATTGATGCACAAATTCAGAGTCAAACAGAATCCCTACAGAGAATGACTGATCAGATCAGACAATTAATAGAAAACCAGAACTTCATACCTCAAGAAGCATTTTCAGATGACCAAGCATTTCACGATGACACTTCAGCAGAAGATGAGGCTGAGCAGTATCAGGAAACAGAGGTATCAGTTCAGAAACCCGAACCAGAAATGTCTCGATTTGATTTTTATTGTTCTTACTCTGACGAAGATGAAGCTGAGCTGTTTATACCAACTGCATCAACACTTAAGGATGGAATTCTGTATCCTCTAAATGAAGATCTTGGAGATTCCATTGCACAAATGTTTGAAGAAGATCTACCTGACCCAATCATTTCACCCATATCAGAGGATGAAGACCTAAAATCAGACATATCTTTACATCCTCATATTTACACTTATCGAGCATGCATTTCAAAGATGACAGATGAAGAGCTGAATGCAGAAATTTTCAAATATATTTGTGAAGAGAAAGTGGAGCAAGAAGCACAGCAAATGGAGGAGCAAATGTCTGACTTTATTGAAGATCCAGAGCACTCAGGCGAAACATCACTGTTTTGGGAGTACAATTTAAACATATCGCCCAGAAGCTTGTCAGAATGGAACTCCCACTCAAAGTCAAGCACCATACGAGACCTCCTGATTTTCTTTCTTTCTTTTCAAGAATCACTGGAGCGACAAAGAATAAAAAGGTGGCACAAGCATTGAATGAGACAAAACTCTTTTTGCTACCATATCGTTGGAAGAGACCCTTCAAAAGCAATGCTCATGGGATTGTCCTTAATCGGACAACCAAAACGACACTGAAACCTCTTTGATAGATAGATTTCAGTCACGTCTGGCTGAAGACGAAAAATTTAGCGCTAGCAGGGAGGCAACCCATGCAATTTGTTGTAATTTCTATTTTAATATTTTCTGTATACATGTTGTAGAGTTTTAATTTTGTGTGTTATTTGTTGGAGATTCTAAGGGTCCCAAGGATCATAAATCAAGCATGAACATGTGTGAATACAATCAAGGAAGTCACGGAATACTTACATCTATCGGTTGAGCGACGATTTGACGAACAAAAATTGAAAATCTGCTCATTGTTTTGGCGTTAGTCCACTGTCACAGTTCATGGAATTTTCGGCCATTGTTTCCCAATAATCCAAGCTCCAAGCTTCATCAAACGATTCCTGGCTCATTGGTGGACTTCCATATCACCTTCGCATGATCCCGGAGTGTGCTAGCACTCTTGATTTTGCCAAGAAAATCGCACTTGCTTCCCCTCATTTCTTCAAACTCTCGGCAGTCCACTGCCTTTGCAGAAGAAGAAAAAATGAGCCCTTATGGGCTTGAGATGAGAAGAAATGGAGAGAGAAAAAAGAGTTGTAAAAGGTATGTTAAGTGTAAATGATTTCCAAAATCAATTAACATATACCAAACATATAATAATAATATATGTCACTCAAGCTATCAAAAGCTTTTCAACAACTCCCATCAAGTCACATCTATCAAGTGGTCAAGTCACTCAATCAATCAAGTTGTCAAGTCACATCACTCAAAGTGACAAGTGATTTGACGCTTGAAACGACTAGCGATTTGACGCTTGATGCGACTAATGATTTGACGCTTGATTTGACTTGCGTGCCGCACTCGAATTCGAAATCTGAATGGGCTCGCAAATAATCTTGGGCTCGGGTTCGTTAATTCCAAATTAACGATTTCCCTTTGCGTCGTAATTAATCTAATATAATTAAATAATCATGCCAAGCATAATTACTATTCCCATCGCTAACGAATTAATTCCAAATTAATTCGTTCGCCCGAATTAAAATCTAATTTCAATTTCGCGTCGAAATCCAATTTCGTTTAATATATCGAATATATTAATTTACCGATTAATTCCAAATTAATCGTTATCTCTCTTTAAATGATATTTTATCCTAAATAAAATATCTCTGAAATTAATCCCAGATTAATTTTCTCTCTCATCTAATTAATCCCAGATTAATTAAAGTGCGAGTCATACGTCATCGGTGAATCTTCGGGAAGGGACCCATGAGATCCCCGGATATTTGTTGGTTTCTATTAAGGTCCCAAGATCGATTATAAGCATGAAAATAAGTGTGAATAACAATGACGTGCGGAATACTTACATCGAGCGGTTGAGCGACGCGGAGGTGAACAAAACTTTTCTTTTTGCTCCTCACTGGTTCGGCAGTTAGCTGAAACAACTCACTATTTTGGCCTTCGTTTTGGTCCTTCGTCAAGCTCCAAGCTTCGTCGAAGGGTTCCCGGCTCATGGGTAGACTTCCCTATCACCTTCGCAAGTCTCGTAAGTGTGCTAGCACTTGTGATTTTGCCATAAAATCACACTTCAAGCTCCCCACACTACTCAACATTTGGAAGAAGACAGTGAGCAGTTTTTGCCCCTTGGGCGTGAATGAGAGAGAGGAATGGAGAAAAAGAGTGGTGTTTGGTTTGTCAAATTTGTGTATTAAATACACACATTTGAATTTCAAATGCATTTCATTTGAATTTGGCTTTAAAGTCGAACCATTAAAGCCATCAACCACACACATCACTCACATTAACTTCCATCAATCAGTGAATAGTGACTTGCATCAATCACTCAAAGTGAAAGACATCCATCATTTGATTGACGAATGATGTGACGCAAAATACGACTAGCGATTTGACGCTTGATATGACTTCCATGCCGCACTCGAATTTGAAATGCGAATGTGCTCGCAAATAATCTCGGGTTCGTTAATTCCAAATTAATGATTTTTCCGTTGCGACGTAATTAAATCTAATTTAATTAAATAATCATGCCAAGCATAATTACTATTCACGTCGCTAGCGAATTAATTCTAAATTAATTCGTTCGCCCGAATTAAAATCTAATTTTAATTCCGCGTCGAAATCCAATTTCGTTTAATATATCGAATATATTAATTTACCGATTAATTCCGAATTAATCGTTATCTCTCTTTTATTGATATTTTATCCTAGATAAAATATCTCCGAAATTAATCTTGGATTAATTCTCTCTCTCTTCTAATTAATCCCAGATTAATTTAGAGTGCGAGTCATACGTCATCGGTGAATCTTTGGGAAGTGACCCATGAGATCCCCGGATATGTTGGCAGTAAATTCAGTCGTCGGACTATCCGAACACGTAAGTACCTCGTCCTACTTTTTATCGATTTACAAGACAAGATTGGCCTCTAGCAAAGCGCCATACCTACCAAATTCTCCGGAAATATCCTTACAGGAATAAAGGATCTGTATCAGGCGTAGTATACGTAGTATTGCGTATTTCTGTCCAGTATCGGATGATTACGTGCTAGGCCTGGGGCTGGAATTGTGTCTGCCCCATACGAAGCATATGTCGGATGTCTGGTAACTAGTCTCTATAATCGGATAAACCTGACCTTGTCATTTTATCCCTATAGCTGCAGCATTTAAGAGTACTAATACCGTATCCTACGTGACCACCATCTCCACTATGACTGAAGCGATACTTCCGTCTTGACATCACACCCAACAATATACCCAGTATTGGCGTACAAAGAACCTGTTAAAGCCCTGGGCGACCGTAACCAAAGTATATTGATTGTCGCAAGTATTAGCGGTGCAAGTCTCAGGTTAAGACCAAATACACCTACCCTGATTTCAGACTTCCATAGACACATAGTCATACTACCAATGGAATTCTGAGGGGGTCTATCCAGAGCGAAGCTGTTTCCCGTACCATCGGTGAAACACAACCTCCTATTACACTTGCATGAGTATCCAATACCCAAATATATGAGAACTATGACGTTATTCCCTCACAACGTGCACAAGTGCAATACTAGTCTTTTACATATTTATCGATGTCCAATCTCTATAATACACTGACTAGGGATATTTAATGATTTATCCTTCGTGTACTGATACTGTCTCATATCATTCTCAATCCAGGAACAAATCATAAGGACCTCTCATCATTTATACATCTAGGTGATCTAATCACAAATGATAAGAGTGCAATTTCCTTTGTCACATAGTTAATTTGTACAACAACACCATGATCTGTACAAATAGTGACGCTATGGGTCATAATTGTCCAACAATCTCCCACTTGGCCTATAGCCAGTCACTCGAGTGTCTTACATCCGAACTATGTACGGTTGGCTCAAATTGCTGAGGAAACGCTTTCATCAACGGATTTGCATGATTATCGTCTGATGCGATTTATTTGATCATCACATCGCCACGATGTATGATCCGAACGAATAAGATGAATGTCAAAGTATATATCTGGATCATTGATGAGACCATTAATTCTTTAGCCTGTGCTGATACCTAGCTAAGCTGCTAACAGAACTACATCTAATCTAATTAGATTTGTTATTGACCCAGATGGCTTCTATTGCTGCCTCAGCTGCAGCAATTACCCGCATTTGTTGTTTATAAGGTAACAGTATCTTGCTTGGAAGATTTCCAGCTCACTGTACCGTTATTCAAACTATATAGTACCGTTTGCGACTTTTAATCATTTTATCGGTTTAGGAAACTTGCAGCAGTGATCCCAATCACTTCAAGTTCTCCTTCTCCACAGATTAAGACAGCATCCTTAGATCTCTAAGATACTAACGGATAGGGGTGGGCAAAAAAACCGACCGAACTGAACCAAACCGGTCCGAATTTACGTTATTTTTCCTAATGGTTCGGTTTGCGGTTCGGTTTGGCCCACCCTAAACGGTTTACAGTTCGGTTCAGGAGCTAATCCGAACCGCACCTGTTAATCTGAACCGAACCGTTATAATTAAAAAAATTTATATTTTTATAAAAAATTTACATTTTTCTTTTAATTTTTTTTTTATGTTTTCTTTTTATTAGTATGTTAATACTTTTATTCTTAAATTTTTTGTTAATATATTTATTTGTTAATACTTTTATTCTTCAATTTATTTGTTAATACTTTTATTCTTAAATTTTTTTTGTTTTATGATAGCATCATTATTGTTGAAAGTAAGATGTTGGATTTGTCTCTTAATTAGAATAATGGTAGCATCATTATTCAAGGTAATTCTTTAAAAATACAATAATTAATTGTGCCTCATTTTTCAATCCTTAATGGAGTGCATTTGTTCCCTGGAGTCGCAACTTACACCCTAGCATTTCATTCTATTTGTTGGATAGACTATTTTTTTTCATGTGGATTAAAATGTATTTTAACTATAATAATTCGTAAACTGAACCGAACCAATCCGTAAACCGCTGGTTTAAAAAATTTTCAATCCGAACCAAACTGTTATTTAATGGGTTGGTTTGAGAGGTAAAAAATCTGAACCGTAAAATATGGTTTGGTTCGATTTTTAGCAAAAAGGGAACCAAACCGAACCGCGCCCACCCCTACTAACGGATGTTCTTAGCATCAATCCAGTGACTATAACTTGGATTGGCCTGTTTTTGAATCCATATGCTCAAAGCGTATGAGACATCAGGTCATGTACATTTTTCAATGTATGAATTTCTCGGAGAGTTTTCTCGAAAGCCTAGCTTTCACCGATTGTTTTTATGGGAATATCATTTCCAAGAAATGACATATTATCATTATTTAAAGGACAACCACAGTCAGTGCGCTCCCACTAACCTTCTTATATACACAAGAATCATATTCGTTTTGAATCAAATCATACACCATCGTGATTACATCAAAACGATAATTCCTAGAACCTATGCTTGCTTCAATCCAATCATTGATCGAATAACCTGCAAACCTTGTTTGCCAATTTTGGTACGACAAAACTGACAGGATGTTGAAAACATCCTCTAAAAGGTTTCCTTTTAAGGAAAGTGATTTTTACGTTCTGCTCACATATTTCATAAATGAAATATGCAACTTTAGCAAGCATTATCCAAATGGATTTACCGTGGCAACAATTAAAAGGTTGAATCGTAATCAACACAATGTTGATAACGATACCTTTCCGCTAAAAGCCTAGCTTTGTACGTTGGTATGTTGCCATCCATGTATGTCTTCCTTGAAGACTTATATAGTACCAATAGGCACAATGCCTTGCGGTACATCAACTAGTATCCAAACAGAGTTGGTATACATGGAATCCATTTCGGATATCATATGGAACTTTTCCATAATAGGGAGTCGATACCTTGTATCACTACCTCATACGTAGTCAGTTGGTATACCCCAATAAGATAGACATCTTTATGAGGTGAGATCAGAAACCCATACCCCAAGTTATTTTCTGACTCTCTCCGATCTACGCGGTTCTTGTGTATTCGAAGATTACTGGTACAGTTTCATCCTTGATGAACTGTTTACGTTCCATTAGGAATCGGTGCCTTGAATAGTATTACTCCGATTTTTATCGAGTTTTACTATCCTCCCACTTACCACTGCGTATCGGTATTCCTCTTAGGAAAACCACATGGCGAGCAACAATTTAATTGTTCTCTTATTAGATGTATAAGTACAATACTTATGGTATCCCTAGGATATCCTACAATTGACACTTATCCAATTTGGGTTCTAGTTTGGTATCATCCAAACTTATGCCTAGCATACCCAATTTACAGGAATGTGAAACCCAGTTTCTTTCCCGTTCATATCTAATATGAAATCTATTAAACAGATTTTAATGGAACCTTATTCTAAATAAGCTTTGCACTGTTTAAATTTTATCCGTTGAAGGAAAAGGTAGCTCAGAGCGACTCATGATTAACCTTATCATGTCCAACAAAATTCGGTTTATCCTTTTTGGACATAACGTCAAAATGACGTGTTCCGGGAGGAGTCCTCATTTGAAATAATACTTTACTCTTTCAAGTATACGAGAAACTTATTGCTTAAGTATTTTCCATTACGGTCTTACCGTGACGATTTAATACTTTAGCCGATCTGTTTGTGTATTTCGTGTCGAAACTTTAAAAGTTTTTGATTTGTGTTCTTCAAAAGAAATAAATAACCATAACGCGATGCCACATCCATATAGGTTACGAAATATTCATTTCTACATCTAACCTAGCTAGATATGGGCCCACTTCTTCACTATAAACTAGGGCTAACAGATCTGTGGTACTTTTACTTTTACCAAGTAAAGGTGTTTCAGGCACTTTGCCCAATAAACTAGATTCGTAGACTTATTTGATTGGAATCAAATTATTCCTATTACCCACTCTTCAAAAGTGCGGATATACGATTCTTGTTTGATTGTGTCCTAGACAACAATGCCACAATTAGTTTCTTCTGATCAAATCAGTTTGAGCTATTTGTTTGTCATGTTATATGTTTGAGATTTATTTATATTCAAAATATAAATATTGTTATTCACATCTAATGTGTACATCTCAATATCATCTTTATATAAAAAACACTTTAGTGTTCTAGAATATAAAGGTATATCCGCAACGGATAATACACTGATATAAAGATAATGTATCTAGTCAAACCAAGTTACATTATAACAGTTTCCTAATTTAGGTATACACCTGAGGGTAGTCCCAAACTTAGGTGTCTACGGTCAAAACAGCGACTTTCGTCCCATTTTTCAATTCGCAGATTAATCTCAATTGAAGTCAGTATCCTGTTCAAAACAGATTCTGAACATCAATAAATATATTTTATGTACCATACTAAGCATCTAAAATCCAATTTTAATACTAGTAGTGAACATAATGTTGACAAACATATTTAAAGTTAGAGCATTGCCCTTTCCTTAATTCCTTCATGTCTGCCTTGTCCAAACGGCAGTCACACTTCCACGATTCCGTTTGCTACAATTTAGGCAGACATTTTGGGATATGTCCTTTATCTTCCCAGAAGATTATAATGATTTTGCCTCTGCCCTTTTCAACATTCTAGTAGCCTTTGGCCAAGCCTTGGCCTTGTAGAATATCGAAGTAAGGTGTGCCTTGTGCTACTTCCCTAATTGCAAAGTTTGACTTTATCTCCTTGAGAATAGTCATTAACTCTCCAAGAGTATTATTGCAATTTTAGTACTGCAAAAATCTAAACATAGATTTATGAAGATCCTTCAATTTCAGTATCATACTTTAAGGATCTAATCATGAGTTCTGATTCAGAAATTAAGGAGTCTACTGCGACAAGCATAATGAATTAAGCACTAAAGTTATCATCATATAAATCTTCCAAAGATTATGCTCGACTATTTGCTTAACTCCGGGCTTAGGCTTAATATATTATTTTATCAAATAAAATAACTTATTGTTATCCAGGACCATCCTGAAATTTATTCCCAATTTGAAAATTAAACCATTTAAATACATTTTCCCTAGGATTATGTATTAAATGCCAATCTTTCAATTTTATATCTTGATTTTAATAGTCCAACTATTTAATCAACGATTTTGGTGCTATTTATTATAATGATTACAATAGTCCAACTATTTAATCAACTATAATTTAATAGATAAATTCAATTATATTGATTACTCTAATCTAATTATAAAATCAACTATAAAAGAATAGTTTGAATACAGTCCAACTGTTAGTTAAAACAACGTTTAAAATATTAGTCCAACTAATATTTAATTTATAACGACGAATGATATTTGTTTGAGCGCGTATGGAAAGAAATTAAACGAATATTGCAAATTCAA
Organism: Zanthoxylum bungeanum; assembly: GCA_019454045.1. Taxonomy (NCBI): domain Eukaryota; kingdom Viridiplantae; phylum Streptophyta; class Magnoliopsida; order Sapindales; family Rutaceae; genus Zanthoxylum; species Zanthoxylum bungeanum. The sequence continues at coordinate 75,784 of SKCR01020763.1, forward strand.
TTCTTGCCTCCCACTATTTTTCGGCGAGCCTCTAACCCTCTGTCGAGTACTCGGGAAACCGTGTTTCCTAGTGGGCTAGGATCCCGTTAAATATCAACCAATCTTGACTTTGGCCAACAAATTGTATGATAATTAACTAGGTAGATCTCTAAGATCAATTGGATCCAATCCAATTCCTAGATCCGGTAGGGGGACATCCAAGTCCGAAACATATATCTTATATATGCCATTACATCCAATGTATTACCTAACATTTTTCCTCTGAATCAACTAAGCCTTGGCTTTGGCACAACAAGCTTAATGATCCCAGTTTAGTGGAACCCATTGACCATGGAAAGTTTCGTAATCAATGTCGATGGACAAGAAGTGGTCTTGACTTTGGCCAACTAACCACAACTTGGACAAGACACTGATATGGAACAAAGCCTTCGTGATTCAAACACATCCTCCACAGAAAAAGGCCTTGACTTTGGCCAACAAACCAATGCCGTCTTAGATCTTGAGTAAGAATCACTCAATGGAAGGAAAGACGCTTAATATATAGCGAGGGTTTTTCGCGTGCAAATTGGCAACCATTTATTATATTTGTTAAGGTTCTCATCATCATACACCCTTAAACATACATTCTAAACACATAATAAAGCGCATATGAAAAATAATAATGATATGCGGATGGATACTTTACACATTGATCCTAGATCAAATCACTCACTTTCTCTCTCCCGCAAGCACATGTATTTACTTCTACCCGTTACACTACACTTGTAAAGAAACCTCATTTACATTGAGGGGAATAGGTGAGAAGAGAATACAAAGAATAAGGAGGTAATAAGGCTGGACACGCAGGTCCAATTTAATAAATCAAATTTATTACAATAATTTATAAATTGCCCCGCCCATCTAATATCCAGCCGATATACATTATTAATGCATCGCAACCACGTATTCACACAAGCATGTTATCAATCAATCTAATCAAATTATTAATCTGATAATTAGTGATCATTCAATGTTCAAACAACGATTTGATTTTGCTCGAATCAAACTCGTTTTGCAAATAAGTACTCAAAGTACGAATTCTCGAATTAAATTAAACTACATCATTAAATCCAATTTAATATGCATTCAATTCTAATCGCTTATTTAATTCCAAATTAAACATTACACTTTAATAATAAACCTTTTACGACTTAAATTCCAAATATAATCGTAACGCATTTCAAAAACCGATTAATGTCCAACGTCAATTCAATTAAAGTCCAATGGGCTTTTAATTGATTTCTTAAGGCTTGGACTTTTGGTCAACTCGGGTCAAACCGAATAACCAAAATCCAATCCGGGAATTACCCCATAAGCCCAGAAGTCAATTTAGGCCCATTAGGCCCAATTAAACTTTAAAGGTCCATTAAGTCGCATTTGGGCTTAACGTAAGTGGTTTTGGGCCCAATTGGATCCAATCCATTTGGCCTAAACCTAACTTTGCACAACAAAGCCCAATAAGTCCATTTACAACATAACAAGCCCAAATCCAATTCAAGCCTAATTAATTAAATCATAAAGTCCAATTTTATAATCTAATTAATTCTAAAGTGTATAACATGATTAACTACTCAAATAACATTTCTAAAACATCAAATACACAATTAATCATGCTAATTTCATCATCACATGTCCAACACATTTTGATTAAAATCAAACCCATTACATGCTTTAAGGTCTCGGCCAAGGAGGGGATTTTATGTCCGATTCGAATTCAATCCAATTAATTCTACAATCGACATTAAATCACATTCCCGAATGATTCTAACTCATCCAATGAATCAACAATCAAAAAATCCAAGACATTATAGGGCTTCCTACATTCGGCCAACATAGAAAATTTGGGGAAAAATGTTCCAAACACATTTTCTTGAAATTGATCCAATCAATCTTCAATTCAACAACATTTAAGCATACTCAATCATCCAATTTCATAAAATCATGCTCAAATTCATTTTACCCAAATTTGAAGCCCTAAACATTTCATGCTCAAACCTTGCTCTAGATGTCATTGTTGATTTCTATTAAGGTCCCATGATCGATTATAAACATGAAAATAAGTGTGAATAACAACGACGAAATTGCGGAAAACTTATATCGAACGGTTGAGCGACGCGGAGGCGAACAAAACATTTCATTTTGCTCCTCACTGGTTCGGCAGTGAGCTGAAACAACTCACTGTTTTGGCCTTCATTTTGGTCCTTCGTCAAGCTCCAATCTTCGTCGAAGGGTTCCCGACTCATGGGTAGACTTCCCTATCACCTTCGCAAGTCTCGTAAGTGTGCTAGTACTTGTGATTTTGCCACAAAATCATATTCCAAGCTCCCCACACTGCTCGGAATTTGGAAGAAGACAGTTAGCAGTTTTTGTCCCTTGGGCGTGAGATGAGAGAGAGGAATGGAGAGAAACAGTTCTATTTGGTTTGTCAAATTTGTGTATTAAATACACACATTTGAATTTCAAATGCATTTCATTTAATTTGGCTTTAAAGTCAAACCATTAAAGCCATCAACCACACACATCACTCTCATCAACTTCCATCAATCAGTGAATAGTGACTTGCGTCAATCACTCAAAGTGAAAGACATCCATCACTTGATTGATGAATGATGTGACGCTAGATACGACTAGCGATTTGACGCTTGATATGACTTGCGTGCCAAACTCGAATTCGAAATGCGAATGCGCTCACAAATAATCTCGGGCTCGGGTTCGTTAATTCCAATTAATGATTTTTCCGTTGCGTCGTAATTAAATCTAATTTAATTAAATAATCATGCCAAGCATAATTACTATTCACATTGCTAACGAATTAATTCTAAATTAATTCGTTCGCCCGAATTAAAATCTAATTTTAATTCCACGTCGAAATCCAATTTTGTTTAATATATCGAATATTTAATTTACCGATTAATTCCAAATAATCGTTATCTCTCTTTTATTGATATTTTATCCTAGATAAAATATCTCCGAAATTAATCTTGGATTAATTCTCTCTCTCTCTTCTAATTAATCCCAGATTAATTAGAGTGCGAGTCATACGTCATCGGTGAATCTTTGGGAAGCGACCCATGAGATCCTCGGATATGTTGGCAGTAAATTCGGTCGTCGGACTATCCGAACACGTAAGTACCTCGTACTTTTTTTTTAACGTTTTACCGATTTACAAGACAAGTTGGCCTCTATAAAAGTGCCATACATACCCAATTCTCCGGAAATATCCTTACAGGAATAAAGGATCTGTATCAGGTGTAGTATACGTAGTATTGTGTATTTCTGTCCAGTATCGGATGATCACGTGCTAGGCTTGGGGCTGGAATTGTGTCTACCCCGTACAAAGCACATGTCGGATGTATGGTAACTAGTCTCTATAATCGGATAAACCTGACCTTGTCATTTTATCCCGATAGCTGCAGCATTTAAGAGTACTAATACCGTATCCTATGTGACCATCATCTCCCCTATGACTGGAGTGATACTTCCGTCTTGACATCACACCCAAAACACTACGATTCTCATATACCCAGTATTGGCGTACAAAGAACATGTTAAGGCCCTGGACGACCGAAACCAAAGTATATTGATTGTCGCAAGTATTATGGTGCAAGTCTCAGGTTAAGACCAAATACACCTACCCTAATTTCGGACTTCCATAGACACATAGTCATACTACCAATGGAATTCCGAGCGAGTCTATCCAGAGCGAAGCTGTTTCCCGTACCATCGGTGAACACAACCTCCTATTACACTTGCCATGATATCCAATTCCCAATATATGAGAACTATGCCGTTATGCCCTCACAACGCGCACAAGTGCAATACTAGTCTTTTACGTATTTATCGATGTCCAATCTCGATAATACTATGACTAGGGATATTTAATGATTTATCCTTCGTGGACTGATACTGTCTCATATCATTCTCAATCCAGGAACAAATCATAAGGACCTCTCATCATTTATACATCTAGGTGATCTAATCACAAATGATAAGAGTGCAATTTCCTTTGTCACATAGTTAATTTGTATAACAACACCATGATCTGTACAAATAGTGACGCTATGGGTCATAATTGTCCAACAGTTGGCAGTAAATGCGATCATCGGACTATCCGAACACGTACGTACCAAGTACTACGTTTTACCGATTTACAAGACAAGGTTGGCCTCTAGCAAAGGCCATGCCTACCCAATTGGAAATATCCTTACAGGAATATAAGATCTGTATCAGGCGTAGTATACGTAGTATTGCGTAATTCGATCCAGTATCGGATGATCCCATGCGATGCATGGGGCTGGTACAATGTCTGCCCCGTACGAAGCATATATCGGATGACAAGCAACTAGTCTCTTTATAATCGGATAATCATGACCAAGTCATATTATCCCGACGGTTGCAACCTTTATAGAGAACCAGTTCTGTATCCCTACGCGATCATCATCTCCACTATGACTGGAGTGATACTTCCGTCTTGACATCCCACCCGACACACTACGATTCTCGATATACCCAGCAGAGGCGTACATAGAAACCGATTAAAGCCTTAGACGACCTAAACCAACGTATATTGATTTTCATAAGTATTAGCGGTGCAAGTCTCAGGTTAAGACCAAATACACCTACCCTTATTTTGGACTTCCATAGACATATAGTCATACTACCAATGGAATTCCGAGGGGGTCTATCCGGAGCGAAGCTGTTCCCGTACCATCAGTGAAACACAACCTCCTATTACACTTGCATGAGTATCTTATACCCAATATATGAGAACTATGCCGTTATGCCCTCACAATGCGCACAAGTGTAATACTAGTCTTTTACGTATTTATCGATGTCCAATCTAGATAATACTCTGACTAGGGATGTTTAATGATTTATCATTCGTGGACTGATACTGTCTCATATCATTCTTAATCCAGGAACAAATCATAAGGACCTCATATCCATTATACATCTAGGTGATCTAATCACAAATGATAAGAGAGCAATCTTCTTTGTCACATAGTTAATTTGTACAACAACACATGATCTGTACAAATAGTGACGCTATGGGTCATAATTGTACAATAATCTCCCACTTGGCCTATAGCCAGTCACTCGAGTGTCTTACACCTGAACTATGTACGGTTGGCTCAAATTGCTGAGGAAACGCTTTCGTCAGCGGATTTGCATGATTATCGTCTTATGTGATTTTACGATCATCACATCACCACGATGTATGATCCGAACGAATCAGATGAATAGTCGAAGTATGTATCTGGATCATTGATGAGACCATTAATTCTTTAGCCTGTGCTGACGCATAGCTCAGCTGCTAACAGAACTATATCTAATCTAATTAGTTTTATTATTGACCCAGATGGCTTCTATTGCTGCCTCAGTTGCAGCAATAACCCGCATTTGTTGTTTATTCGGTAACAGTATCTTGATTGTAAGATTTCCAGCTCACTGTACCGTTATTCAAAATGTATAGTACCGTTTGCGACTTATAGTCATTTTTATCGGTTAGGAAACTCGCAGCAGTGATCCCAGTCACTTCAAGTTTTCCTTCTCCATAGTTCAAGACATCATCCTTAGTTCTCTTAGATACTAACAGATGTTCTTAACATCAATCCAGTGATTATCACCTAGATTGGCCTGATTGTGAATCCATATGCTCAAAGCGTATGAGACACCAGGTCACGTACATTTTTCAATGTAAGAGTTCTCGGAGAGTGTGTTAACAACTTTAAATCTATCCCAGTAGATCTTTATTCCTAGAATAAAGGTTGTTTCTCCCAAGAATTCTACGGAGAATTATTCTCGAAAGCCAAGCTTTTACCGATAATTTTATGGGATTATCATTTCCATGAAATGACATATATTTTATCATTATTTACGACAGTCACTTTCAGTGCGCTCCCACTAACCTTCTTATATACACAAGAATCATTTTCGTTTTGAATTAAATCATAAACTATTATGATTACATCAAAACGATAATTCCAAGAACTCAATGCTTACTTTAATCCAAACATGGATCGAATAACCTGTAAACCTTGTTTGCTAGTTTTGATACGAAAAAACCGTCAGGATTTTGTAAACATCCTCCAAAAGGTTTCCCTTTCAGGAAAGCGATTTTCCCATTAATCTGCCATATTTCATAAATGAAACATGCAGCATCAGTAAGCATTATCTAAATGGATTTATCGTGGCAACAGGTAAAAGGTTTCATCGTAATCAATCACAATGTTGATAACAATACCTTTCCGCTAAAAGCCTAGCTTTATACGTTGGTATGTTGCCTTCCATGTATGTCTTCCTAGAAGACTTATATAGTACCAATAGGCACAATGCCTTGCGGTACATCAACTAGTATCCAAACTAAGTTTATATTCATGGAATCCATTTTGGATTATATGGCACTTTGCCAAAATAGGGAGTCGATACCTTGTATCACTTCCTCATACATAGTCAGTTGGTATTCCTCAATAAGATAGACATATTTATGAGGTGAGATTAGAAACCCATACCCCAGGTTGTTTTCTGACTCTCTTCGACCTATGTTGTTCTTGTGTATTCGAAGATTATTGGTACAGTTTCACCCTTTGATGAACTGTTTGTGTTCCATTAAGGATTCTTTGCCTTGAATAGTATTTCTCCAATTTTCATCGAGTTTTACTGTTCTCTCACTTACCACTGCATATCTGTATTCCTCTTAGGAAAACCGCATGGTGAACAATAATTTAATTATTCTCTTGTGAGTTGTATAAGTACAATACTTATGGTATCCCTAGGATAACCTACAATTGGCACTTATCCAATTTGGGTTTTAGTTTGGTATCATCCAAACATATGCCTAGCATTCCCAAATGTACAGGAGTGTGAAACCCGGTTTCTTTCCCATTCATATCTAATATGAAGTCTGTCAAACAGATCATTATGGAACCTTATTCTAAATAAGTTCTGCATTGTTTAGGCTTATCTGTTGAAGGAAATGGTAGCTCAGAACGACTCATGATTAACCTTATCATGTCCAACAAAATTCGGTTACTCAGTTCGGACACACCGTCAAAATGACGTGTTCCGGGAGGAGTCCTCATTGAAAGAATACTATACTCTTTCAAGTATACTAGAAACTTATTGCTTAAGTATTTTCCATTACTGTCTTATTGTGACTGTTTAATACTATAACAGATTTGTTTGTCTATTTCGTATCAAAACTGTAAAAGTTTCCGATTTATGTTCTAAAAGAGACACATAACCATAACGCGATGCCTCATCCGTAAAGGTCACAAAATATTCACATCCACCTCTAGCCTAGCTAGACATGGGACCACTTGCTACACTATGAACTAGGGCTTACAGATCGGCAGCATTTACACTTTTACCAAGTAAATAGTGTTTTAGGCACTCTGTACAATAAACTAGATTCGTAGACTTTATTTGATTGGAATCAAAACAGTCCAAGTACCCACTTCTCGAAAGTGTGGATATACGAGTCTTGTTCCATTGTGTCCCAGACAACAATGCCACAATATGTTTCTTCTGATCAAATCAGTTTGAGCTATTTGATTGTCATGTTATATGTTTGAGATATTATTTATATTCAAAACATAAGTGTTGTTATTCACATCTAATGTGTTTATCTCAATATCATCCTTATATAATGAAACACTTTAGTGTCTTAGAATATAAAGGTTCACCCACAACGGGTCAAACACTGATATAGGGATAATGTTCCTAGTCAAACTAGTTACATTATAACAGTTCCCTAATTTAAGTACATACCCGAGGGTAGTTCCTAAATTTAGGTATCTACGGTTAAAACAGCCACTTTCGTCCCGTTTTCAATTTGCAGATTAATCTCAACTGAAGTCAGTATCCTGCTCATAGCAGATCTTGCACATCAGTACATATTTATGTATCACACTAAGTATCTAAAATCCAATTTCAATACTAGTAGTGAACATAATTTTGACAAACATATTTGAAGTCAGAGCCTTGCTCGTCTTCAATTCCTTCATGTTTGCTTTGTTCAAACGGCAGTCACGCTTCCGCGATCCCTTTTGCCACAATTAAGCAGACATATTGGGATATGTCATTTATCTTCCCAGAAGATTATAATAATTTTGCCTTTGCCAATATCAACACTCCAGAAGCTTTTGCCCTAGCCTTTGTTAGTGTTCCTAGAACATTCATAGGATCTAATAAGCATGAAAAACATATAATATGATCATTATAAGATGCGGAATAAACTTACAATGAGTGGATAGAGCTTTAAAATTTTTGAGAGGATGATCTCCAAGATCCAACCTTTTGATGATTCCAAGCTTTTGAGTAGTTTCCCTATCACCTTTGTTAACTTCCAAAGTGCTACCATTTGTTGATTTGAAAACAAATCCAAGAGAGAAGAGGAACAATGCTCACGCCCAAGGGAGAGTGTTTGCTAGGGTTTCTATTTTTCAACTTGTGTGAATAATGAATCAAAGTGTGTAGAGAGTTGCTTTTTGTTATTCACCTTTTGGTAAAACCATTTCACTTTTACCCTAAACTTGGTAGGTTGGGTAAACGGTTTTTCAAAAAGCAAAACAAGGTAGTTGAGTGGTAGGTACATCTACCACACATGGGCCCCACATATTTGAATTCAAAATTCAAATATCTCTATGCATATTTGCTGCCGCTCGGGTTCCGTTTAATCCGATTAAACGAACTTTCGTCGCTAAATAATTAAATCTAATTTAATTAAATAACGATGCCTCGCAAATATATTACGAACGTCGTTTACGAATTAATTCTAAATTAATTCATTCGTTCGTATTAAAGTCCGACTTAATTTCGTAATGAAATCCAATTCATATTAATATATCTGATATATTAATTTTAGCCCATTCGAATAAATTAAATAGAAAAATCAAATTTAACTATTAAATTTATTTTACCGATTAATTCGAAATAATCGCGTTCTCTCTTACTGAACACATTTAATCCCAGATTAAATAAACCCCAATTAATCCCAGATTAATTTTTTCTCTCTAAATTAATCCCAGATTAATTATAATTTAAGTCAACTGTCATCGGTGAATCTTTGGGAAGCGACCCAAGAGATCTCTGGATATGTTGGCAGTAAATCCGGTTATCGGACTATCCGATAAAGTGAGTACCTCGTACCACGTGCCTACCGATTTACAAGACATGGTTGACTTCTAGCAAAGCACCGTACCTACCCAATTCTCCAGAAATATTCTTACTGGAATATATAATCTATGTCAGGCGTAGTATACGTAGTATTGCATATTATGATCCAGTATCGGATGTCACGTGCAAGGCCTAGGGCTGGAAAGTGTCTGCCCCGTACGAAGCACATATCGGATATCAAGCAACTAGTCTCTTTGAATCGGATAATCATGACCTTGTCATATTATCTCGATGGTTGCAACACTATAGAGGACTAGTTCTGAATCCCTGCGTGATCATCATCTCCATATGTCTGAAGTGATACTTCCATCTTGACATCACATCCAATACACTACGATTCTCAATAAACCTAGTAGAGGCGTACACAGAACCTGTTAAAGCCCTGGACGACCAAAACGAAAGTTTACCGGTTGTCGCTAGTACTAGCGATGCAAGTCTCAGGTTAAGACCAAATACACCTACCCTGAAGCGAACTCCCATAGACATATATACATACTACCAATGGGATTCCGCGGGGTCTATCCAGAGCGAAGCTGTTTTCCGTACCATCTGTAAAACAAAACCTCATATCGCACTTGCATAAGTATCCAATACTTAAACATATGAGAACTGTGTCGTTATGCCCTCACAACGCGCACAAGTGCAATACTAGTCTATTCCGCATTATCGATGTCCAGTCTCGATAATACTACAACTAGGGATATTAATGATTAAACCTTTATGGATTGATACTGTCTCATATCATCTCAATCCGGAACTAATCATATGGACTCTTACCATTTATATATATATCAAAGTAATTAAATTACAAAACGGTAAAAGGCAATTTCATTACTACATAGTTAATTTTGTACAAAACACAATGCTTTTACAAACAGTGACGCTATGGGTCATAACTGTCCAACAGCCTTGGCCTTCTAGAATATCGAAGTAAGGTGCGCCTGCGCTACTTGCCTAATTGCAAAATTGACTTTTTTCCTTGAGAATAGTCATTAACTCTCCAAGAGTTATTTTATTGCAATTTTGTACTTCTAAAATCTAAGTATAGATTATGAAGATCCTTCAATTTCAATATATACTTTAAGAATCTATTCCTTAGTTCTGATTAAGAAATTAAGGATTCTATTGACAAGTTTAATAGATTAAGCACTTAAGTTATCATTACATGAATCTTCCAAACATCATGCTCTACTATTGCTTAACTCCGGGCTTATGCCTAATATGTTATTTTATCAAATAAAGTAACTTATTAGTTTTCCAGGACCATCCTGAAATTTATTCCCAATTTGAAAATTAAACCTTTAAATACATTTTCCCTAGGATTATGTTTTAAATGTCAATCTTTCATTTTTATCATGATTCTAATAGTCCAACTATTTAATCAACGATTTTGGTACTATTTATTATAATGATTACAATAGTCCAACTATTTAATCAACTATAATTTTAATAGATTAAATCAATTATATTGATTACTATAATCCAATTCTAAAACCAACTATTTATTGAATTAGTTTGAATACAGTCCAACTGTTTTAAAATAACGATTAAATATTAGTCCAAACTAACATTTAATTTATTTGACGAATGATATTTGTTGAGCGCGTATTACAAGTAACTAAACGAATATTGCAAATTTAATACTTGCCTCCCACTATTTTCGGTTAGCCTCTAACCCTTTGTCGAGTACTCGGGAAACCGTGTTTCCTAGTGGGCTAGGATCCCGTTAAATATCACACAATCTTGACTTTGGCAAACAAATTGTATGATACTTAACTAGGTAGATCTCTAATATCAATTGGATGTAATCCAATTCCTAGATTCGGTAGGGGGACATCCAAGTCCGAAACATATATCTTATATATGCCAATACATCCAATGTATTACCTAACCTTTTTCCTCTGAATTGACTAAGCCTTGGCTTTGGCACAACAAACTTAGTGATCCCAGTTAAGCGTGACCCATTGACCATGGAAAGCTTCATAATCAATGTCGATGGACAAGAAGTGGTCTTGACTTTGGCCAAAAAACCACAACTTGGACAAGACACCAATATGGAACAAAGCCTTCGTGATTCAAACACATCCTCGACGGACAAAGGCCTTGACTTTGGCCAACAAGCCAATGCCAGTCTCGGATCTTGGGTGAGAATCACTCAATGGAAGGAAAGACGCTTAATATTTTGCGAGGGTTTTTCGTATGCAAATTGGCAACCAATTTATTATCTTTGTTAAGGTCTCATCATCATACACCCTTAACCATGCATTCTGAACACATAATAAAGCGCATATGAAAAATAATAATGATAGCGGATGCTGGATACTGTACACATTGATCTAGATCAAATCTCTCTATTCTCTCTCCCGCTAGCACATGTATTACTTTTACCGTTACACTACACTTCTAAAGAAACCTCATTTACATTAAGGGGAATAGGTAAGAAGAGAATACAAAGAATAATGAGGTATAAGGCTGGACTCGCAAGTCTAATTAATAAATCGAATTTATTAAAACAATTTCTAAAATTGTCCCACCCATCTAATATCCATCCGATATACATATTATTCATGCATCGCAACCAAGTATTCACACAAGCATGTTATCAATCAATCTAATCAAATTAATTAATCTGAAAATTAGTGATCATCCAATGTTCAAACAACGATTTTTTTGCGCGAGTCAAACTCGTTTGCGAATAAGTACTCAAAGTACATATTCTTGAATTAAATTAAACTACATAATTAAATCCAATTCAATATGTATTTAATTCTAATTCACCTATTTAATTCCAAATTAAACATTACACTTTAATAATAAACCTTTCACGACTTAAATTCCAAATTTAGTCGTTACGGGTCTCAAAGCCGATTAAAGTCCAACGTCAATTCAATTAAAGTCCAATGGGCTTTTAATTAATTTCTTAAGGCGTGGTCTTTTGGTCAACTCGGGTCAAACCGAATAACCAAAGTCCAATCCGGGCATAACCCCATAAGCCTTGAAATCAATTTTGGCCGATTAGGCCCAATTAAACTTAAAAGGTCCATTAAGTTGCATTTGGGCTTTATGGAAGCGGTTTTGGGCCCAATTGGATCCCATCCATTTGGCCTAAACCCAAATTTGTACAACAAAGCTCAATAAGCCCATTTACAACATAACAAGCCCAAATCCAATTCAAGGCCCAATTTAATTAAATTCAAAATCCAATTTCACATTTAATTAAACTAAAGTGGATAACATAATTAACTTCTTATCAATGTTTCTAAAATGTCGATTAGCCTAAATAATCATGCTCATTATCATCATCACATGTCCATTAATTTTAACAAAAATCAAACCCAATAACATGCTCTTATGCTCTCGGCAATTTGGGGATTTAACGTCCGATTCGAATTCAATCCAATTAATTACACAATAGACATTAAATCATTTTCCCGAATGATTTCCAACCCATCCAATGATCAAAAATCAAAAATCCCAACATCATTTAGGGCACCACATTCGGCCATGACCAAAATATTGGGGGAAATTTGTTCCAAACATAATTTCAACAAATTGATCCAATCAATCATCAATTAACATACTTTAAGCATCTCAATCATCTGATTTCATTAATCATGCTCAAAATCAAGTTTGCCCAATTTTATGCCCTAAACATTTTTCATGCTTTTAACCACGCTCTGATACCATTGTTGGAGATTCTAAGGGTCCCAAGGATCATAAATCAAGCATGAACATGTGTGAATACAATCGAGGAAGTCACGGAATACTTACATCGATCAGTTGAGCGATGCTTTGACGAACAAAAATTGAAAATCTGCTCACTGTTTTGGCGTCAGTCCACTATCACAGTTCATGGAATTTTCAGCCATTGTTGCCCACGAATCCAAGCTCCAAGCTTCATCAAACGATTCCCTGCTCATGGGTGGACTTCCCTATCACCTTTGCATGATCCCTGATTGTGCTAACACTTTGATTTTGCCAAGAAAATCGCACTTGCTTCCCCTCATTTCTTCAAACTCTCGGCAGTTCACTGCCTTTGCAGAAGAAGAAAAAATGAGCCCTTATGGGCGTGAGATGAAGAAGAAATGGAGAAAGAGAAAAGAGTTGTAAAATGTGTGTTAAGTGTAATTGATTTCCATAATCAATTTAACATATACCAACATATAATAAATATATATGTCACTCAAGCTACCAAAAGTTATTCAACAACTCCCATCAAGTCACATCTATCAAGTGGTCAAGTCACTCAATCAATCAAATGTCAAATCACATCACTCAAATTGACAAGTGATTTGACGCTTGAAACGACTAGCGATTTGACGCTTGATGTGACTAATGATTTGACGCTTGATTTGACTTACGTGCCGCACTCGAATTCAAAATACGAATGCGCTCGCAAATAATCTCGGGCTCCGGTTCGTTAATTCCAAATTAACGATTTCTCCGTTGCCTCGTAATTAAATTTAATTTAATTAAATAATCATGCCAAGCATAATTACTATTCACGTCGCTAACGAATTAATTCCAAATTAATTCGTTCGCCTGAATTAAAATCTAATTTTAAATCAGCGTCGAAATCCAATTTCTTTTAATATATCGAATATATTATTTTACCGATTAATTCCAAATTAATCGTTATCTCTCTTTAAATGATATTTTATCCTAGATAAAATATCTCCGAAATTAATCCCAGATTAATTTTCTCTCTCTTCTAATTAATCCCATATTAATTAAAGTGTGAGTCATACGTCATCGGTGAATCTTCGGGAAGCGACCCATGAGATCCCCGGATATGTTGGCAGTAAATGCGGTCGTCGGACTATCCGAACACGTACGTACCAAGTACTACGTTTTACCGATTTACAAGACAAGGTTGTCCTCTAGCAAAGCGCCATGCCTACCCAATTCTCCGGAAATATCCTTACATGAATATAAGTGCTGTGTATCAGGCGTAGTAGTATACGTAGTATTGCATATTTCGATCCAGTATCGGATGATCACATGCGAGGCCTGGGGCTGGTACAGTGTTTGCCCCGTACGAAGCATGTATCGGATGACAAGCAACTAGTCTCTTTATAATAGGATAATCATGACAAAGTCATATTATCCTGACGGTTGCAACCTTTATAGAGAACCAGTTCAGTATCCCTGCGCGATCATCATCTCCACTATGACTGGAGTGATACTTCCGTCTTGACATCACACCCAACACACTACGATTCTCGATATACCCAGCAGAGGCGTACACAGAAACCGGTTAAAAAGCCCTGGACGACCCTAACAAAAGTATATTGATTGTCGCAAGTATTAGCGGTGCAAGTCTCAGGTTAAGACCAAATACACCTACCTTAATTTCGGACTTCCATAGACACATAGTCATACTAGCAATGGAATTCTGAGGGGGTCTATCCAGAGCGAAGCTGTTTCCCATACCATCGGTGAAATACAACCTCATATTACACTTTCATGAGTATCATATACCCAAATATATGAGAACTATGTCGTTATGCCCTCACAACGTGCACAAGTGTAATACTAGTCTTTTACGTATTTATCGATGTCCAATCTCGATAATACTCTGACTAGGGATGTTTAATGATTTATCCTTCGTGGACTGATACTGTCTCATATCATTCTCAATCCAGGAACAAATCATAAGGACCTCCTATCATTTATACATCTAGGTGATCTAATCATAAATGATAAGAGAGCAATCTCTTTTGTCACATAGTTAATTTGTACAACAACACCATGATCTGTACAAATAGTGACGCTATGGGTCATAATTGTCCAACATTATTTTGTATGGAAAAGCACAAACGGAGCTTTTTAAGACAGAAGGAATGGTGTTTTGCAATCCCAAAGAATAGAGCTAATTCATTTATAATGGCTGAGTAAGGAATGGATTCTTGAGACGCATCCTGATGAATTTATACCAAAACGAGTGGCGTATTGCGTACACAATTCCTTTGCCTTAATTATTGCTTTGATTTGCTTTTCTTTGTTATTTTCTATTATTTTCACCGACAAGATCTAAACTTTTTAACTTTTCACGATTTATTTTAACGTTCATATAATAATTGTCATTTACAGGTACTAGTGCTACTATTACTCACCCATTTTCAGGTTCTATAAATTCAGCTCTACATTCTCTCTTCGACACATCCAGATATACATCCAAATAGAGAGAGAAAATGGAAGCAACTTCACAACAGCGAGTCAAGCGAATTTATGTTTTCTGTGGATCCATTTGGGTAATAAACTAGAGTTCATTGAGGCTGAAAAGGAATTGGGGCGAGTCATAGCAGAACGAAATATGCACCTAGTATATGGCGGTGGCAATCTTGGATTGATGGGAAGCATTTCAAAAGCCGTTCAGGATGGTGGCGGTCATTGTTTGGGAATCATTCCAAAAACTTTGGCGGAAGAACAATTAATCGGACAAACAATGGAGATGAACGTATTGTCTCAGGGATGTCTGAACAACTCATTGAAATGGTCAATACTGTTGATGCATTCATTGCTTTACCATGTGGGCTCGCAAAGTTTGAAGAAGAAATATTTACAGTGGCATCATGGGCACACTTGAACATTCATTGGAAGCCCATGGATTACTTAACATTGAGCATTTCTTCGATTTTCCGTTTGTATTTCTTGCGGAAGCCAAGAAACAAGAGTTCGTCACAAAATCTGTTCAAGATATTTTCATGACTGCGACAAAGGCTGAAGAATTAATTGACCAAATCATAGTCTTTGAACCAAAAATCGACCCCATTCTTTCCAAATTGAACTGGTCAGATTGCGATCGTGGTAAGAAGCGTAAATTGGACATAGATCTTAATCGGTAATTTTTTTCGGCGAATTTCAGCTAACCAGGTATGATCGTCTAAACTCTTCTTCTACTGTTTAAGACATTGGGGACAATGTCACATTTAGGTTTGGGGGAGGGATTAGTTGGCTAGGCATAATTATTTAATTAAATTTGATTTAATCACGTCACAACGGAAATTCGTTAATTCGGAATCAGCGAACCCGAGCCTGGGAGTGTTTGCAGGCCCACTCAAATTTTGAATTAAAGTGGGGCCCGCACAAGTCACATCACCTAGTCTATCTCATCACCTTTATGTTGATGGAAGTAGTTGGATTTGATGGTAACTTGAAAAACATTCTTTGTCATTTTGGAATGACTAATACCAAAAGTTTGGTTTTGTTATATTATAATTGTTTTTTTAAATCAATTATATAACACACAAAATCACTCTCTCTCTCCCAATTCATGCCTTGGGCATGAACTTCTTATCCTTCCTCTCCATTTTGGCTTGGCCAAATGGCCTTCATCTCTCTCTCAATTTAGGCGTGAACCAAGGGTTCACTCTATTTGATTTTTTGATTCAAAAATCATGAATGCTAGCACATCCAAGGAGTCTTACAAAGGTGATAGGGAAACCTATTCATGAGCATGGAATCTCAAATCAAAGCTTGGAGCTTGAAGATCTTCCATGGAGGAGCTTGGCCGAGACACTCATGAAGAAAATTTTTGTGTTCATCGCATCCAAAAGCCAATCAAAGTGAGTTATTCCGCAACTTTATTTTTGATGTATTTGCACATTTCATCGCTTAATTAGATCTTGGTTTGACCTAGAAAAGCCAACAATGGTATCAGAGCCATGGTTAAGCATGAAATTGAAAATTATGGTTCTTAATTTTAATTTGGGTAAAATTGATTTGAGCATGTTTTTATGAAATTGATTGATTGAGTATGCTTGAATCATGATAACTTAGAGTTATGCATGATCAATTTGATGAAAATTGAATTGGATTAGATTTTCCCCAAATTTTGGCTTGGCCGAATGGTGTTGGTGCCCTAAAGTCATGGTGATTTTTGTTTTTTTGATCATTGGATGAGTTGAAAGACTTGAGATAAATTGATTTAGGATTTAATTGGATTAAAATCGATATCAGATTTAAAATCCCTAAATTGTTGTGAGCTTCAAAGCATGAATGGGATTGATTTTGCTTCAATTATGTTGGACATGAATTGATAATTAGAAGCATGATTAATTATATAAATGGTATTTTGGAAATGTTGATTTAAGTAGTTAATTATGGCTAATACACTTTAGTTAATTGAATTTGGAATTTTGGAATTTTATAATTTAATTAGTTGGACTAAATTTGGAATTGGGCTTATAAAGTTGTATTTGGACTTAATGGGCTTGGTTGGGCCAAGTATGGTTTAGGAGAATTGGTTGGATCCAATTGGGCCTAAAATCATTTCCATAAAGTCCAAATATAATAAATGGGCCTTTAATATTTTAATTGGGCCTAATGGGCCTAAATTGATTTTTGGCAAATGGTGATTCCTTATTGGGCTTTGGTTACCAAAGCTCATGCCTTATAAATTAATTGAAAGCCCATTGGACTTTAATTAAATTGACATTGGATGTTAATTGAGCTTTGAGACCCGTTAAGATTAGATTTAGAATCTAAGTCGCAAAGGCACATTAAAAGTGTAATTATTTAATTTGGAATTAAATGAAGAATTAGTATTGAATATGAATTAAATTGGATTTAATTTTGTAGTTTGATATAATTCAAGAATTCATACTTTGAGTACTTATTCTTAAATGAGTTGGACTCGCGCAAATCAAATCGTTATTTGAACATTGGATGGTCATTAATTTCATATTAATTAATTGGATTAGATTGATTGATAACATGTTTTGTGTGAATACATGGATGTGATGTATGAATAATGTATATTGGATGGATATTAGATGGATGAGGGTAATTTTGGAAATTGTTGTAATAAATTTAGAATTTATTAAATTGGACCTGCGTGTCCAGCCTGCTACCTCTTAACTCTTTGTATTTCTCTTCTCACATATTCCCCTCAATGTAATGAGGTTTCTTTAGAAGTGTTATGTAATTGGGTAGAAGTAAGAATAGTGCTAGCGGGAGAGAGGAAATTGAGAGATTTGTTCTAGGAACAAAATATTTTAAATATCCATCCGCATATCATTATTAATTTTTTATCGCGCCTTATTATGCTTTTAGAATGCATGCTTAGGAGGTTATGATGAGACCTAATCAAAGATAATTAATTGGTTGCCAATTACGCGAAAAACCCTCAACAAATATTAAGCGTTTTCCTTCTATTGAATGATTCATTCTCAAGATCCAAGATTGGCACTGGTTTGTTGGCCAAAGTCAAGACCTTTGTCCATCGCGGATGTGTTTGAATCATGAAGGCTTTGTTCCATATCGCATGTCTTGTCCAAGTTGTGATTTGTTGGCCAAAGTCAAGATCACTTCTTGTCCATCGACATCGATTACGAAGCTTTCCAAGGTCAATGGGTCTCGCTTAACTAGAATCATTAAGTTTGTTGTGCGAAAGCCAAGGCTTAGTTGATTCAGAGGAAAAATGGTAGGGGATATATCGGATATATTGGCATATATTAGATATATGCTTCGGACTTGGATGTCCACCTACTGGATCTAGGAATTGGATGAGATCCAATTGATCTTAGAGATCTACCTAGTTAAGTTTCATACAACTTGTTGGCCAAAGTCAAGGTTGTGTGTTATTTAACGAGATCCTAGCCCACTAGGAAACTAGGTTATAGAGGGTTAGAGGCTCGCCGAAAAATAGAGGGTTAGCAAGTATTAAATTTGCAATTTTGTTTAGATACTTGCCAATACGTGCTCATTTCATTTTTCATCGTATATATATATATATATATATTAGTCGGAATAATATTTAATCGTTGGTTTAATTAAACAATTGGACTGTATTCAAACTACTTCAATTTATAGTTGATTATATAATTGGATTATAGTAATCAATATATTTGAATTTAACCAATCAAATTATAGTTGATTATATAGTTAGACACAATAGTAATCATTATATTAAATAGTACCTGAAATAGTTGATTGGATAGTTGGACTGTAACAATCAAGATAACTGAAATATTAGCGTTTAAAACATAATCCTGGTAGAAAATGTCATTAAACGGCTTTAATTTTCAGATTGGGAATAATACCTCAGGATAGTCCTGAGAACCGAGAAGTTACTTTATTTGATAAAATGATGTCTTGAGCCTAAGCCAGGAGTTGAGCAAATAGTATAGCCTGATCTTTAGAAGATTCATGTGATGATAACTTTAGTGCTTAATCTGTTATCCTTGCCATAATAACTCCTTAATTTCTTCGTCATAACTAAGGATTAGATCCTTAAACCATGATGTTAAAATTGAAGGATCTTCATAGATCTATACTTAGATCTTGGAAGTATTAATTGCAATTGTAAACTCTTGAAAAGTTAATGGATATGCTCAAGGAGACAAAGCCAGAGTTTCCAAAAAGGGCTAGAAGCGCAAGGCGCATCTTAATTCAACATCCCAGAAAGCCAAGGCTTGGCTGAAGGCTTCTAGATGTGAGTAAAATGGCAAAGGCAAAATCATCACAGTCTTCTTGGAAGACAAAAGACATATCCCAAGATGTCTGCCTAAAACTGTGGCAAACAGGGTCACTGGAAGCGTGACTGCCGTATGGACAAGGTAGACATGAAGGAATTGAAGACGGGGCAAGGCTCCGGCTTCAAGTATGTTTGTCATAACCATATTCACTACTAGTTTCAAAATTGGATTTTTGATACTAGAAGTGGTACATAAATATGTACTGATGGGAAGAATCTGCTTATGAGCAGGATACTGACTTCAGTTAAGATCAACCTGCGAGTCAGAAACGGGACGAGAGTCGCTGTTTTAACCGTAGAAACCTAAGTTTAGGAACTGCCATTCGGGTGTGTACTTAAATTAGGAAACTGTTATAATGTACCTAGTTTGACTAGAAACATTATATCTATATCTAAGTTTAACATGTTGCGGATATACCTTATATTCTAGAACACTAAAGTGTTTTATTTTATAAAGATGATATTGAGATAAACACATTAGATGTGAATAATAGTATTTATATTTTGAATATAAATGAATCTCAAACGTATGACATGACAAACAAATAGCTCAAACTGCATTAATCAGATGAGACTTATTTGTGGCATTGTTGTCTGGGACACATTAACAAGACTCATATATCCACACTTTTGAAGAGTGGATACTAGGACGGATTTGATTATATTCAAATAATGTCTACGAATCTAGTTTATTAGGCAAAGTGCCTAAAACACCTTTTACTTGGTAAAAGTGTAAGTGCCACCGATCTTTTAGCCCTCGTTCATAGTGACATTAGTGGGCCCATTTCTAGCTACGCTAGAGGTGGATATGAACACTTCGTAACCTTTACGGATGTGGCATCGCGTTATGGTTATGTGTTTCTTTTGAAACACGAATCGGAAAATTTTGATAAATTCAAAGAGTTTCGACACGAAGTAGACAAACAGATCAACAATAGTATTAAAACATCACGATTGGACTGTGATGGAGATACTTAAGCAATAAGTTTCTCGACTACTTGAAAGAGTATAGTATTCTTTCAATATGGACTCCTCCCGGAACACGTCAATCTGACCGTGTGTCCGAACAGAGAAACCGAACCTTGTTGGACATAGTAAGGTTAATCATGAGTCGCTCTGAGCTACCATTTTCCTTCAAGGGATATGCATTAAACAGTGCAATATTTATTTTGAATAAGGTTCCATAAAAATCTGTTAGACAGAATTCATATTAGATACGAACAGGAAAGAAACTGGGCTTTCTCATTCCTGAAGATTTGGGAATGCTGGGCATACGTTTGGATTATACCAAACTAGTGCCCAAATCAGATAAGTGCCTCATTGTAGGTTATCCTAGGGAAACCAAAGTATAGTACTTATACATCTCATAAGAGAACAATGTAATTGTTGCTCACCATGCGGTTTTCCTAAGATGAATGCTATATGCAATGGTAAGTGGGAGAAAAGTAAAACTCAATGAAAATCGGAGTAATACTGTTACAGGCACCGATTCCTTAATGGAACAAAAATAGTTCATCAAGGATGAAACTGTACCACAATCTTCGAATACACAAGAACTACGTATGTCGGAGAGAGTCAGAAAAAAACCTGGGAGGTACGGGTTTTTGATCTCACCTCCTAAAGATGTCAATCATATTGAAGAAGACCAACCGACTACGTATGAGGAAGTGATACAAGGTATTGACTCCCTATTATGGCAAAGTGTCATGAAATCCGAAATGGATTCCATGTGAACCAACAAAGTTTGTGTAGGGAACGCCTTCCCTCACGCAGCGGAAGCGCTTAGGCTCAGGAACCGGACTTGAAAAATTTTTATGCTCTTCCCTTGCTTTGGCCGAACCACACCAGTGGGTTCACTGATGTTTTGCTTCTGTTTTGGACAAAATTTCAGCCCCAGAATAGCCTCGAAACAGTCCCCAAACAGCAGCATAAAATCTGAACAGCGTTACCCAAAACTGAACAAGATTATTTTGCCATTGATTCTGTTCATATGCTCCACTTGGATTTCGCCCAGTATGGTCAACAAATGCATTCGGTCATGCATTCTAATGTGTGTACATACGCACACATTGATCACAAGCCAAGATCTTTATTCACGTGGCTTTTGAACAGCCCTATATTTCAATCACTGCCAATGCTCATCACACATGAGCCAAGACGCAGAGACCCTTGCTCTTTGTGTTATATCGTCCATGTTCCAGTCGCAGATCACAGATCTGGTTTGATCAATTTCCTTTAGTCACGCATCAACCCTTGATTTTGCTTTTGATCATGACTGTGACTTTTCGTCTCCTTCATTTAAAGAACCATGCACTGTCACTTTGTACATGATTGTGCCATGCGATTGAATAATCAAACATTGCTTTGATAATAATTGGATTTTACAGTAAACGTGAATAAGAAATTGGATCCACCAATCGATCTTCCAAGCTATGTCTCGAAACTAACGGAGGGTAGTGTGGGCTACACTCACAAATAAATCTCTAAACGGTTTAGAGAATAATCACACACACCGAATAATTTTTAGGTTCTTCAAAGAAAATTCTCAACTCTAAGCAAAGTCATGAACTATAGCTTGGAGAAGAAAATTCTAAGCTCTTAATTAAATATTCCGAATTATTAACTCAGGGTTATTCCACTAAAAACCCGAAGTTGCACTCTCGTCGCCGTAGATGAAATATAAAGCCGATCCAATTCGGTGTCCACCGATATAGTCATTGCATATGAATTGATCCTTCACGAATATCTCGTAATTAGAGCTGGGTCATAATGTCCGTTATACCCCTCTAATTATTTTATCTTAAGTACCACTGATTCTCTAATGAACGATTTATTCATAACTGTTATGAATATTAATCTTTCTATTCGTAATAATAAGACTTGAGCGCTCTAATCGTTCAAGTACCGAATCAACCCTTAAGAGAGATATTCATCAACTTCTCGCAAGAAGGAGTGAATTCCATGCCTATGTAAAACGTTCCCAGCTACATAACAGAGTATGCCCCCAAAGTACGTAGTTATTGGTTGGGATTGCTACACCAACCTCACCTTGTAAATCAAAGGACATATCCCGCCATGCAGGAGTTCGTAGTACACTCAGGATTAAGATCAACCCATATATGACCATAAAGTAGATTGAAATGACTTTATCTGTTTAACGGATATTATAAGAATGTCATTTCTATCTGGGTCCAGTCCTATATGATCACATCATACAAGGTGCCTTCATTCTCATGTCTCTACATGGACGATCTGGATTAAGACCGCCATCTAAATATTGAATGGACCGCAACGATAGATAAACCACAAACAACGTACCTTTTGTTTGCTCGCTATGGACTATTTAAGATTACTAACTTCAGACTTGAATCCTCTGGTGCATGACACTCATGCACCATGTCTTGAAGGTACACAAGTAATCTATGGTATTCATGAAGATATAATATGCGAAAAGTAAACAAACAATTTGATGAATTAATAATGCATCACTTTTATTTCTATGTAAGAGAAACCGTTTACATCTCATGTAGCTCTAGGGCATACATCCCAACAATCTCCCACTTGCACTAGAGCAAATGGGACATGTCTCGCAAACCTAGACCATCTAGGTGACCATCAAACACTTTAGCCGGCAAGGTCTTAGTAAACGGATCAGCCAGGTTCTTTGAATTTCCTTTCTATATGCTTTCCCCTCTTTTGGCTTCTTGGTTCACTTGAATTTCCCACTGCACCACTATTATCGCTATAAAGTGTGAGTGGTTTATCCATATCTGGAACAACTTCCATATCTCCCAAGAATTTATGGAGCCAGACTGTTTCTTTAGCTGCTTCACAAGCCGCTACATATTCAGCCTCCATGGTGGAGTCAGCAATGCAAGATTGCTTTATACTCCGCCAAACAATAGCCCCACCACCTAGGGTGAACACTGATCCAGATGTTGATTTCCTGGAATCGATATCTGTCTGAAAATCAGAATCTGTATATCCTTTTAGGATCATATCCTCACCAGAATATACTAGCATATAATCTCTCATTCTCTTAAGGTATTTGAGAATGTGTTTCACCGCCACCCAGTGATCCAATCCCGGGTTTGACTGAAACCTACTGACTACTCCCACTGCAAAACAGATGTCTGGTTTCGTGCATAACATGTCATACATGAGACTACCAACTGCTGAGGCATATGGGATATGTCTCATTTCCTCAACGCCTTGAGGTGTCTTAGGAGACTGTTCCTTCGACAAATGAATTCCATGCCGATAAGGCAGATTCCCTTTCTTGGAATTCTGCATCCCGAATCGCACAAGTATCTGTTGGACAAAATGACCCATAGCGTCACTATTTGCACAGATCATTGTGTTGTTGTAGCAAATTAACTATGTGACAAGGAAATTGCACTCTCATCATTTGTGATTAGATCACCATAGATATATAAATGAAGAGAGGTCCATATGATTAGTTCCTGGATTGAGATGATATGAGACAGTATCAGTCCACGAAGGATTAATCATTAAATATCCCTAGCCGTAGTATTATCGAGACAGGACATCGATAATGCGGAATAGGCTAGTATTGCACTTGTGCGTGTTGTGAGGGCACAACGGCATAGTTCTCATATATATAAGTATTGGATACTTATGCAAGTGCGATAGGAGGTCGTGTTTTCACCGATGGTACGGGAAACAGCTTCGCTCTGGATAGACCCCTCGGAATCCCATTGGTATTATGACTATGTGTCTATGGGAGGCCGAAATCAAGGTAGGTGTGTATAGTCTTAACCTGAGACTTGCACTGCTAATACTTACGATAATCGATAAACTTTGGTCTTGGTGGTAGGGGGCTTTAACCGGTTCTGTGTACACCACTTCTGGGTTTATCAGAGAGTCGTAGAGTATTGGGTGTGATGTCAAGACGGAAGTGTCACTTCAGTCATATTGGAGTTGATGTCACGCAGGATACGGTACTAGTGCTCTTGAGTGTTGCGCAACCAATCGGGATATTGTGACCAGGTCATGTATATCCGATTATAGAGACTATGTTACCAGACATCCGACATGTGCTTCGGACGGGGCAGACACTTATCCAGCCCCAGCCCTAGCACGTGACTATCCGATACTGGGCCAATATACACAATACTACGGTATACTACGCTTGATACAGATCTATATATTCCTGTAAGAATATTTCTGGAGAATTGGGTAGGCATGGCGCTTTGCTAGAAGCCAACCTTGTCTTGTAAATCGATATAAACGTAGTACGAGGTACTTACGTGTTCGGACAGTCCGACGATCGTATTTACTGCCAACATCATGCGTCGAATCAATTGTCACTTTGAGTGATGTGACTTGACAACATGTCACTTTATTAAAGTGATGTGATGTGACTTAAAGTAAAAAGTAAAAGTGATGGAATATGAAAAGGTTTGGAATATATATATGTTTTATTTATTTTTGGAAAATAAATGAATAATATATATTACTTTTTTTCTTTTCCCTTTTATATTATTCGGTCCTCTCTCTCTCTCCAACAATGACGGTTTCTCTCATTCTCCCTCTTTTTTTCTTCTTCTGCATCTCACGGCTTCAAGCCGATTTTTGCTTAAAAATTTTCTGGTTCCACCGATTTTTTGAGAAGCAAATTGAAGAAGACTTAGTGCTAGCACACCATGAGTGGTACATAGGTGATAGGGAAGTGATTCTTTGAGCTTGGAAAGCTTGGAGCTTCAATGGAGTCTTGCATGGCCGAAAATGGAGAAGATTTTCACAGCCCCAACCGAGCAGTCTAGCAGTTCACAGGACTAAAACCGAGCTACATGCAGTGCGAAAATGGCTTGTGTTCTTCTTTGCATCAAAACCGAATTCAATGTGAGTATATTCCGCACCTCCTTTGATATGTTCATAAGTGGTTTTTATGCTTGATTTGTTGATCTTGGGACTTGATTTAACTCCAACAATGGTATCAGAGCTTTTGATGCATGAAAACCGAATTAGGGTTCTTGAGCAAATTTGGGGCTTTTTGATTTTAGCTTGATTCTGACAAATTGATTCTTTGAGAATGCTTATATTTGATTGAATTTGAGTTATATGTAATCAATTTGATAAAAAATTGATTGGATTGATTTTCCCCAATTTGCTTAATGTTGGTCAAGACTTTAATTTGGGTAAACTCGATTTAGGCATGATTTGGTTGAATTGTTTGATGAAGTATGCTTGAATGAGGTTGAATTGAAGTTGTGCATGATCAATTTCAAGAAAATTGGATTAGATCAATTTTCCCCAATTCTTTAGGTTGAACATGAAACTTGAAATTGGGTAAAATGTGTTTGAGCATGTTTTAATTGAATTGGATGTTTAAGTATGCTTAGAACATGTTTAATTGAGATTGTGTGTGATCATTTCATGAAATTGGATTGGATTCAATTTCCCCCAAATTGGAGGCTTGGCCGAAAATTGCATAACCCTAATGTCTTGGTAATTTTGTTTTGTTTGATCATTGGATGACTTAAAACAATTGGTTAATGTTGTTTTGAAGTTCAATTGGATTGAATTTTGATTTGTAACATTTTTCCCTTTTAAAGTGGCTTGGCCAAATCTTAAGAACATGAAATTCATTGTGATTTTTTGTTTTAATTCATTGGATGAATTGAATTGATTTGGGAAATTAAGATTGTGGATTCAATTGGATTGAAACCTAATCGAATTGAAAACCCCTAATTGCCGAGACTTGAAAA
The DNA here is from genome assembly GCA_019454045.1 of Zanthoxylum bungeanum. Taxonomy (NCBI): domain Eukaryota; kingdom Viridiplantae; phylum Streptophyta; class Magnoliopsida; order Sapindales; family Rutaceae; genus Zanthoxylum; species Zanthoxylum bungeanum. The sequence goes on from SKCR01020763.1 coordinate 102,211, forward strand.
GCATGTTAATTGGGTTTGATTTTAATTGAATTGTGTTGGACACTATTTGGTTGTTAAAGTGCATGATTAATTAGGCTAATTAATATTTTAGAAATGTTAATTGGGTAATTGATTGTGTATTACACTTAGGTTAATTAATTGTGAAATTTGGAATTTTATAAGTTAATTAATTTGGGCTTGATTTTGGAAATTGGGCTTGTTAGGTTGTAATTGGGCTTTTGGGCTTTGTTGTAACAAAGTTGGGTTTAGGCAAAATTGGTTGGATCCAATTAGGCCCAAAACCGAATCCAAAAGGTCCAATTATGACTTAATGGACCTTAATTATTTAATTGTGCCTAATGGGCCAAAATTAATTTAAAGGCTTATGGGGTAACTCCCGGATTGGATTTTGGTTGTTCGGTTTGACCCGAGTTGACCAAAAGTCCACGCCTATAGAAATTAATTAAAAGCCCATTGGACTTTAATTAAATAAAACATTAGATGTTTATCGGGCTTTGAGACCCGTTGCGATTAAATTTGGAATTTAAGTCGTAAAGGTTCGTTAATAAAAGTGTAATGTTTAATTTAGAATTAAATAATGAATTAGAATTAAATACGTATTAAATTGGATTTAATCATGTAATTTAATTTAATTAGTAGAAATCGTACTTTGAGTACGTGTTCGCAATACGAGTTTGACTCGAACAAAATCAAATCTTTGTTTGAACATTGGATGATCACTAATTATCAAGATTAATTAATTTGATTAGATTGATTGATAACATGCTTGTATGAATACATGGTTGTGATGTTTGAATAATGTATATCGGATGGATATTAGCGTGGGGGTGGGGCGATTTTGGAAATTGTAATAAATTTGATTTATTAATTGGACCTGCGTGTCCAGCCTTATCTCCTATTTCTTTGTATTCTCTTCTCACCTATTCCCCTCCATGTAAAAGAGGTTTCTTTAGAAGTGTAGTGTAACGGGTAGTAGAAGTAATACTAGTGCTAGCTTGAGTGAGAAAGGGAGAGATTTGATCTAGGATCAATGTGTAAAGTATCCATCCGCATATCATTATTATTTTATTTCATACTCGCTTTATTATGTATTTAGAATGCATGTTTAAGGGTGTATGATGATGAGACTTAACAAAGATAAGCGGGCTTTGAGACCCGCTTAACTGGAATCATTAGGTTTGTTTTTGGCCAAAGCCAAGGCCTAGATGATTCGGAGGATAGGGTTAGGAAAATGTAATGGATACATTGACATTATACATATGTTTCGGACTTGGATGTCCACCTAACCGGATCTATGAATTGGATGAGATCCAATTGATCATAGAGATCTACCTAAGTTAAATAGCATACAATTTTTATTGGCCAAAGTCAAGGTTGTGTGTTATTTAACGGGATCCTAGCCCACTAGGAAACGCGGTTTCCCGAGTACTCCACAGAGGGTTAGAGACTCGACGAAAAATAGTGGGAGGCAAGTATTGAATTTGCAACATTCGTTCGAATACTCGCTAAACGCGCTCATTTTATTTATTTCGTCATTAGATTAAATGTTAGTTGGACTAATATTTAAATTGTTGTTTTTAATAAACAGTTGGACTGTATTATACTTGATTATATATAATTGGATTATATTAATCAATATATTTGAATTAATTAATTTCAGTTTACAGTTGATTTTATAATTGGATTATAGTAATCAATGTAATTGAGGTTAATTAATTTGGATTATATTTGATTATATAGTTGGACTATTATAATCATTATAATAAATAGTACCACTAATCGTTGATTAAATAGTTGGACTATTGTAATCAAGATAAGAAATTGAAAAGTTGGATATTTAAAATATAATCTGGGATTAAAATATTTTAAATGATTTAATTTTCAAATTGGGAATAAATAATAGGTTACTTTATTTGATAAAATAACTTATTATACCTTAAGCCCAAAATTAAGCAAGATAAGTAGAGCATAAAATCTTTGGAAGATTTTTGTGATGATGACTTTAATGCTTAATTTAATATACTTGACAATAAATCTATTTTAAAGTTAAAGTTTGCAATTGGGCAAGTTGCACAAGGTGCACATCATTTCGATATTCTAAAAACCCAAGGCTTGGCCTAAGGTTCCTAAAATATTGAAAAAGGATAATTGACATATCCCAAAGTGACTACCATTTGGATATGGAAGACATGAAGGAATTAAAGAAAGGGCGAGGCTCTGACTTTAAAATATTTGTCAAAGTTATGTTCACTACTAGTATTGAAATTGGATTTTAAATACTTAGTGTGGTACATAAAATATATGTATTGATGTTCAGAATCCGCTATGAGCTGGATACTGACTTCAAGCTGAGATTACTCTGCGAATCGGAAACGGGACGAAAGTCGCTGTTTCGACCGTAGATACCTAAGTTTAGGTACTGTTATAATGTAACTAGTTTGACTAGAGACATTATCTCTATATCAGTGTTAATCCGTTGCGGATAAAACCTTTATATTCTAGAACACTAAGTGTTTTATTATATAAATATGATACCGAGATAAACACATTAGATGTGAATAACAGAATTTATATTTTGAATATAAATAAAATCTCAAACATATAAAATGACAAATAAATAGCTCATATTGATTTGATCAATAGAGACTTATTTGTGGCATTGTTGTCTGGGACACAATTAAACGAGACTCGTATATCCACACTTTTGAAGAGTGGGTACTAGGACTGATTTGACTAATCAAATAAGGTCTACGATTCTAGTTTACTAGGTAAAGTACCTAAAATACTATTTACTAGGTAATAGTGTAAGGCCACCGATCTGTAAGCCCTATTCATGGTGAAGTAAGTGGGCCCATATCTAGCTTGGCTAGATGTGAACATGAATATTTCGTGACCTTAACGGATGTGGCATCACGTTATGGTTATGTGTTTCTTTTGAAGAACACAAATCCGAAACTTTGAGTTTCGACACGAAGTATACAAACAGATCGGCTATAGTATTATACCATCGCGGTAAGACCGTAATGAAAATACTTAAGCATTAAGTTTCATACAAAGAGTACAATATTCTTTCATATGAGGACTCTCCTCGAGACACGTCAGTTAGACGGTGTGTCCGAACTAAAACCGAATTTTGTTGGACATGATAAGGTTTATCACGAGTCGCTCTGAGCTATTGTTTCCTTCAATAGGATATGTATTAACAGTGCAAAACTTATTTAGAATAAGGTTTCCATATAAATCTGTTTGACAGATATCATATAGGATATGAACAGGAAAGAAACGGGGTTTCTACTCCTAATAATTTGGGTATGCCAGGCATAACGTTTGGATGATACCAAACTAAAACCCAAATTGGATAAGTGCCAATATAGGTTATCCTAAGGGAAACCTTAAGTATAGTACTTGTAAATCTCACATGAGAACAATGTGATTGTTGCTCACCATGCGGTTTTTCCTGAGAGGAATACCGATATGCAGTGGTCAGTGGGAGGATAGTGATACTCGATGAAAATCGGAGTAATACTATTCAAGGCACGAAGTCCTTAATGGAACACAAATAGTTCATCTATGATGAATCTATACCATTCATCTTCAAATACACAAGAACTTCGTAGATCGGATAGAGTCAGAAAACAACCTAGGGTATGGGTTTCTGATCTAACCTCATTAAGATGTCAATCTTATGAAGGTATATCCACCGACTACGTTTAGAGGAAGTGATAGACGAGGTATCGACTCTCTGTTACGGCAAAGTGCCATGAATCCGAAATGGATTCCATGTATAACAACTATTTGGATACTAGTTGTTGTACCATAAGGCATTGTGCCTATGGTACATTAAACGTCTTCAAGGAAGACATACATGGATGACAACATACCAACGTACAAAGCTAGGCTTTTGACGGAAAGGTATCGTTATCAACATTGTGTTAATAACGGTTCAACTTTTTACCTGTTGCCATGGTAAATCCATTTTGAAGATGCTTGAAAATAACTGTATATTTCATTTATGAAATGTGTCAGTTATAGATCAAAATCGCTTTCCTGAAAAGGAAACCTTTTGGAGGATGCTTTCAACATCCTGACGATTTTGTATAACCGACAAACAAGATTTGCCGGTTATTCGATCCATGTTTGGATTGAAGCAAGCATAAGGTTCTTGGAAATGACGTTTTGAAATAATCATAATAGTTTATGATTTGACTCAAAACGAAATAATTCTTGTGTATATAAGGAGGTTAGTGGGAGAGGGCGCACTGACAGTGAAAATTCCCATAAAGCTATTGTCGAAAGCTTGGCTTTCATAGAAATTCTCCGTAGAATTCTGGGGAGTAACAACCTTTATTCAAGGAATAAAGATCTACTGGGATAGATTAGAAGTTGTTAACACTCTCTGGGAAATTGTACATTTAAAATGTACTTGTATTGGTGTCTCATACGCTTCGAGCATATGGAGTCACGATCAGGTCAATCCAAGTGATAGTCACTGGATTGAAGATTAAGAACATCTGTTAGTATCTGAGAGAACTAATGATGTTGTCTTAAACTATGGAGAAGGAGAACTTGAAGTGACTGGGATCACTGCTGCAAGTTTCCAAACAAAATACTACGGTACTATAAAGTTTGATAAAAGGAGACAGGTGGAGCTGGAAATCTTCCTAGCAAGATAACTGTTGCCGAATAAACAACAAATGCGGATTATTGCTGCAGCTGAGGCAGCAATAGAAGCCATTTGGATCGATAATAAATCTAATTAGATTAGATATAGTTCTATTAGCAGCTGAGCTAGGCGTCAGCACAGGCTAAAGAATTAAAGGTCTCATCGACGATCCAGATATATACTTCTATATCATCTTATTCGTTCGGATCATACATCGTGGCGATGTGATGATCGTGTAAATCGCGTCAGACGATAATTAAGCAAATCCGCTGACGAAAACCTTTCCTCAGCAATTTGAGCGAATTGTACATAGTTCGGGTGTTAGACACTCGAGTGACTGGCTATGTGCCAAGTGGGAGATTGTTGGACAAAATGACCCATAGCGTCACTATTTGCACAGATCATTGTGTTGTTGTAGCAAATTAACTATGTGACAAGGAAATTGCACTCTCATCATTTGTGATTAGATCACCATAGATATATAAATGAAGAGAGGTCCATATGATTAGTTCCTGGATTGAGATGATATGAGAGACAGTATCAGTCCACGAAGGATTAATCATTAAATATCCCTAGCCGTAGTATTATCGAGACAGGACATCGATAATGCGGAATAGGCTAGTATTGCACTTGTGCGTGTTGTGAGGGCACAACGGCATAGTTCTCATATATATAAGTATTGGATACTTATGCAAGTGCGATAGGAGGTCGTGTTTCACCGATGGTACGGGAAACAGCTTCGCTCTGGATAGACCCCTCGGAATCCCATTGGTATTATGACTATGTGTCTATAGGAGGCCGAAATCAAGGTAGGTGTGTATAGTCTTAACCTGAGACTTGCACCGCTAATACTTACGATAATCGATAAACTTTGGTCTTGGTGGTAGGGGGCTTTAACCGGTTCTGTGTACACCACTTCTGGGTTTATCAGAGAGTCGTAGAGTATTGGGTGTGATGTCAAGACGGAAGTGTCACTTCAGTCATATTGGAGTTGATGTCACGCAGGATACGGTACTAGTGCTCTTGAGTGTTGCGCAACCATCGGGATATTGTGACTAGGTCATGTATATCCGATTATAGAGACTATGTTACCAGACATCCGACATGTGCTTCGGACGGGGCAGACACTTATCCAGCCCCAGCCCTAGCACGTGACTATCCGATACTGGGCCAATATACACAATACTACGGTATACTACGCTTGATACAGATCTATATATTCCTGTAAGAATATTTCTGGAGAATTGGGTAGGCATGGCGCTTTGCTAGAAGCCAACCTTGTCTTGTAAATCGATATAAACGTAGTACGAGGTACTTACGTGTTCGGACAGTCCGACGATCGTATTTACTGCCAACATATCCGGAGATCTCATGGGTCGCTTCCTGAAGATTCACCGATGACGTATGACTCGCACTTTGATTAATCTGGGATTAATTAGAAGAGAGAGATAGAATTAATCTGGGATTAATTCGATGAGAGAGAAAATTAATCTGGGATTAATTACGGAGATATTTTATCTCGGATAAAATATCGTTAAAGAGAGAGAACGATTAATTTGGAATTAATCGATAAAATTAATATATTCGATATATTAATCGAAATTGGATTTTGACGCGGAATTAAAATTGGATTTTAATTCGGGCGAACGAATTAATTTAGAATTAATTCGTTAGCGACGTGAATTGTGATTTCGCTAGGCGTAATCATTTAATTACGACGCGACGGAAAATTCGTTAATTTGGAATTAGCGAACCCAAGCCCGATAGTGATTGCGAGCGCATTCGCATTTCGAATTCGAGCGCGGCACGCGAGTCACATCAAGCGTCAAATCGTTTGTCACATCATGCGTCAAATCAATTGTCACTTTGAGTGATGTGACTTGACAACATGTCACTTTATTAAGTGATGTGATGTGACTTAAAGTAAAAAGTAAAAGTGATGGAATATGAAAAGGTTTGGAATATATATATGTTTTATTTATTTTTGGAAAATAATGAATAATATATATTACTTTTTTTCTTTTCCCTTTTATATTATTCGGTCCTCTCTCTCTCTCCAACAATGACGGTTTTCTCATTCTCCCTCTTTTTTTTTCTTCTGCATCTCACGGCTTCAAGCCGATTTTTGCTTAAAAATTTTCTGGTTCCACCGATTTTGAGAAGCAAATTGAAGAAGACTTAGTGCTAGCACACCATGAGTGGTACATAGGTGATAGGGAAGTGATTCTTTGAGCTTGGAAAGCTTGAAGCTTGGAGCTTCAATGGAGTCTTGCATGGCCGAAAATGGAGAAGATTTTCACAGCCCCAACCGAGCAGTCTAGCAGTTCACAGGACTAAAACCGAGCTACATGCAGTGCGAAAATGGCTTGTGTTCTTCTTTGCATCAAAACCGAATTCAATGTGAGTATATTCCGCACCTCCTTTGATGTGTTCATAAGTGGTTTTTATGCTTGATTTGTTGATCTTGGGACTTGATTTAACTCCAACAGTATCTTGTCGATGTAGGATGCCTGAGACATAGCTAACAGCCGTTTCTTGTGATCTCGAAGTATCTGGATCCCAAGAACATAACTGGCCTCTCCAAATCTTTCATTTGGAATTGCTCAGCTAGCCAGTTTTTAACGTCTAATAATATCTTCACATCATTCCCAATGAGTAAGATGTCATCAACGTACAAAACAAGAAAAACCACCTTCCCGTCAATGATGCGCTTGTATACACAAGGCTCATCAATATTCTGCTCAAAATTAAAGGACTTGATCGTTGTATCAAATCTTATGTTCTAAGATCGGGATGCCTGCTTGAGTCTATAAATGGACCTCTGCAGTTTGCAAACTTTTTGCTCCTGATTTTGGGCTATGAACCCTTCTAGTTGTACCATATAGATACTTTCATCAAGATTGACATTCAAGAATGCAGTCTTGACGTCCATTTGCCAAATTTCATAGTCATAATATGTGGCTATAGATAGAAGAGTGCGGATGGATTTTAGCATAGCTACTGGCGAGAAAGTTTCCTCATAATCAACTCCATCTTTCTGGGTATAACCCTTGGCCACTAGTCTAGCTTTGAAGGTCTGTATCTTCCCATCTGATCCCCTCTTCCTCTTGTAGATCCACTTGCAACCTATGGGTTCACTCCATCAGGTTGGTCTACAAGTTCCCAGACTGAGTTGGAGTACATTGACTCCATCTCCAGGTTCATGGCTTTGAGCCATTCTTCTTTGTCAGGATCATCCATTGCACTACTGTAGGTCAATGGATCATCTACAGCATCGCTGGAGGTGACAACTTGTGCCTCTCCAACCCCTAAGTAGCGATCAGGTTGTTGCACAACCCTCCCACTTCGTCTAGGCGGTAGATCATTCTGATTGGGAATCATCTGACCATCAGATGTCGAAGGTGCTATGTATTTGTCAACTTTTGTTGACGATGGTGCGCTGATTGAACCAGTAAGTAACTCCTCGAGTAACATTTTACTCCGAGGTTTGAACTCCCTCATATAGTCCTACTCTAGAAACGTAGCATTTTTCGATACAAAATACTTTGTTATCATCAGGACTGTAGAAGAATCCTCCCCTAGTCTCTTTTGGATAGCCTACAAATAGGCACATCTGAGAACGTGGTTCCAGCTTTGTAGTCTTATTCTTCAGCACATGTGCTGGACACCCCCATATGCGGAAATGTCATAAACTAGCTTTACGACCATTCCACAACTCTAAGGGAGTCTTAGGAACAGACTTAGATGGAACTACATTAAGGATATACATTGTGGTTTGCAGTGCATATCCCCAGAATGAACTAGGTAGTGAGCTATAACTAAACATAGATCTCATCATGTCTAATAGGGTTCAATTTCTCCTTTCTGCAACACCATTCTGTTGTGGTGTTCCAGGTGTTGTGAGCTGGGATACTATCCTATGCTCAACCAAGAATTCCTCAAAATCTCTGTCGATGTATTCTCCTCCACGATCTGATCGTAGAATTTTGATTGTCTTACCTAATTGGTTCTCAACCTCTGCACGATATTCTTTGAAATTTTCAAAGGTATCTGATTTGTAATGCATTAGGTAGACATACCCATATCTTGAATAATCGTCAATGAATGTGACGAAGTATTCATAACCACCTCGGGCTTTTACATTCATCGGTCTGCAAACGTCCGAATGTATTAGCTCTAGTGGTTGATTGGCTCTTATACCTTTTCCTGTAAAAGGTCTCTTGGTCATTTTTCCTTCTAAACAAGATTCACAAACTAGTAAAGTCCCGAGCTTTAACTGGTTTAAGGCTCCGTCCTTTATCAATCTATTTATCCGGTCAAGGTTGATGTGACCAAGTCTAAGATGCCATAGATATGTGTCATCGTGAGAAATCTTTTGTTGTTTCGTTTTTGGTTTTTCACCCTTAAACATTTCAGTGTTGAGCAGTGAATTATGCGTTAATGGTCTTAACACATACAAGTTAGTTTCTGAAATTTAAACTGGAAACTCCCACTGCTCTTGCTGAAACGGCATCCCCTGTCCCGATCCTCATGGTGTGATCACCTTCAACAAGGTCCCTCCATGAATCAAGTAGCCGTAAAGAAGAACAAACATGGTTAGTGGCCCCGGAATCAATAATCCAAGCGGATTTGTCATCCTCCACCAATAGAGATTCAATAACGAGTAAATCATATTTACCTGTTTCCTTTTTCTCCTTTAGGTCAGCAAGGTTTTTAGGACAGTTCCTTTTCCAATGCACATTCTTGTCGCAATGGAAACATTTTCCCTTGGGCTTGGAATCCTTGGAGCCTTTCTTGTTCTTCTTTTTCATGGCTTTTACCTTTAGCCTTTCCAGTGCCTTTCTTCTTCTTCTTTGCAGATTTAGAAGATTCGGCAACATTTGCCTCTGCACTGGATTTACGAGGATCCACCAGCATGGATTTGTAATGGGTGAGCTCATTTAGCAGTTGGGTCAAAGTAAAAGTCAACTTGTTCATAACATAGTTGCTTTTAAACCGCAGGAAACTCTTCGGAAGAGTTTCCATGATCATGGTCACCTGGCTACGCTCGTCAATACGAGCTCCATGGGTTTCAGCAGTATGAGATAAGTCATCATCCTTAAGACGTGCTCTCCGACCGATGTCCCATCCTTCATCCTAGTATTCATCGTTGAGACCATGGCCTCATGGCGTTGACGCTCTGAAGGCTGCCCAAACATGCCCTGCAATGACTCAATCATCTGAGATGCTATAGCCATAAGTTCGTGCTTTGCAGCAAGAACCTCAGACATCCCTGCTAGCAAGTAGCAGCGGGCTTTCTCATTTGCTGCGACCCATTTTTGATAGGTATCGCGCACAGCTTGTCCAGCATTTCTGGCCGGCTCGGGAGGACGTTCCTCCGTCAGGACAAACTTAAGGTCTTCACAGACCAGGATAGTGTTCATGTTACTTTTCCATTTTACATAATTTTCTCCGGTCAACTTATCATTTGAGAGAATGGAAATAATTGGAGAAACCATGGCTAAAATAAAATAAACATGCATTTAACATTCATTCATCGCATATTAAAATCATCAAAGAATTTTGGCATAAAATTAAACATGATACATGAACCATTAGTAGTGAATAAGAAACCTAAAAGAATTACTATGCCACGGAGATCTATCATCCCACAAGTAAGTGCCGCCGTAGGGTAGGTCAAGTACTCGCATGATAGATTGAGACAATCTCAACTGTTTGATATATGCGGGAATAACTCTTATTCCTATATTAAACAGCTACCGTTTTATTTGATCAAGGAATTTCATTAACAGTTAATTATTCCTTTGTGAGTGTAACCCGCCATTTCGGGATTCTTTGACTTAACAAGTGAAGTGCCGACGTAGGGTAGGTCAGTTCACAAGATACATCTAGAATCCATATCCTTTCGGAACCCAAACTTGATATTGACCCAAAATGGACACCATCCGTAGGGGGACGAAAACAAAGCCGTCTCGAGGCGCCTTTTGAATCTCACATTTTTGGACTAACAACGGAGATCGCGGGATGTACTATCGTATATCCCTCTCCCACTCACTATTTTGAAACTTAAGGTTTCTATCTAAAATATCTAATATTTTACCCTAACTAGTGTGAATAAACTTATGGCGGCTAAAGCATAATCTATTTACACTAGTTTTTCATAAGTGAGCTAATCAATTTTAACTTATTAAAATTGTGTCAATAATATCCTATTAGTCTCTACTAATAATTATACTCTATTAAACTATTTAATTAGAGTGGCATTAAGTGGCCTACCATATTTTAACTCTTAAAATACTAAGCACTTAAAGGTCTAAAACTATGGAATTCTAAATGGTCAAAATTCTAATTAAACCTTTTTAATAAATCTTAGTGTGTTATAAAATCCAATGGTACGTGGAATTGTATCCCGAGTGCAGACCACATTTCCGTCCATACGGAATCGGCTATGGAATTTATATCCGGATTTCCATCCTATATACCAATGGAATTTATTATGCACCAATTAAGTCCAAAATATTAGAATTTGAGTTTTAGACACTAAATCCCATTAATTTAATTAATGATTTCAAGCATATCATTTTCTAATTTAAACATTTTAAATTACATGAAATCATAATTCTATGTCTTTAATGATAATGCATGTATGACATGTTATGGCAAGTAAAATGAACGAGTGGGCACCCTAGGCTATATGACATGTTATTCAAACAATAAACATACATATAACATAAGATTTATTTTGCATTGACCGGGCTCTTATTTTTCCTATACTAATCTAATTAGTACATGAGATATACCAAGGCATTCATTGGCCTTCAAAGCCCGCTCCAAGGTGGTATTGGCTCCATTCGAGACTTCGGTGCTCCATATTACAAAGAATTTAAATTTTACAATGAAATTAAAATTACAATGAATATAAACAATGGCCTTATGGCCTTACAACCCAAAAACATAATCACCTAAAAAAATAAGAGCCATAAAAAATTACGACCAATGCAAAATCCATTCATCACATGAAATATTAAAACCATTCATCACATGAACTTAATAATGTGCCCACTCATCTAAACATGCATATCATATTTATAACTCATATAAACATGTTAAAACAGAAACTCTAATTGAAAAAGTGAAGGGTTAAGAGCACTTTTCAACCTGGCTCTTGATGCCAATTGTAGGGAACGCCTTCCCTCACGCAGCGGAAGCGGTTAGGCTCAGGAACCGGATTTGAAAAAATTTTCTGCTCTTCCCTTGCTTTGGCCGAACCACACCAGTGGGTTCACTGATGTTTTGGACAAAATTTCAGCCCCAGAATAGCCTCGAAACAGTCCCCAAACAGCAGCATAAAATCTGAACAGCGTTACCCAAAACTGAACAAGATTATTTTGCCATTGATTCTGTTCATATGCTCCACTTGGATTTCGCCCAGTATGGTCAACAAATGCATTCGGTCATGCATTCTAATGTGTGTACATACGCACACATTGATCACAAGCCAAGATCTTTATTCACGTGGCTTTTGAACAGCCCTATATTTCAATCACTGCCAATGCTCATCACACATGAGCCAAGACGCAGAGACCCTTGCTCTTTGTGTTATATCGTCCACGTTCCAGTCGCAGATCACAGATCTGGTTTGATCAATTTCCTTTAGTCACGCATCAACCCTTGATTTTGCTTTTGATCATGACTGTGACTTTTCGTCTCCTTCATTTAAAGAACCATGCACTGTCACTTTGTACATGATTGTGCCATGCGATTGAATAATCAAACATTGCTTTGATAATAATTGGATTTTACAGTAAACGTGAATAAGAAATTGGATCCACCAATCGATCTTCCAAGCTATGTCTCGAAACTAACGGAGGGTAGTGTGGGCTACACTCACAAATAAATCTCTAAACGGTTTAGAGAATAATCACACACACCGAATAATTTTCAGGTTCTTCAAAGAAAATTCTCAACTCTTGAGAGCTTGGAGAAGGAGATGGAGGCTAGGGTTCTCAAGACTTCGATCTGAAAAATTAAATCATAATTTTTCTTATATACTTATGGTTAATATGTTTCATAAAACAAATCAACCACTAGTCTCCCAATTGTGTATAGAATTCGGCCAAGGGGGGGGGGGGGGGGGAATAGGTCTCCTTGTTTGATTTTGCTTCCAAAATAAACAAATCCTACTCCCATTAGTCTACCAAATTTTCGGCCATGCTAGGGTGTTATTGTTGGAAATTATCTAAGGTCCCAAGATCAAATCAAGACATGAAAACATGCGTGAATACACCAATGAAGATAGCGGAATACTTACATTGATCGGTTATGTCGATTTGAAGACGAATCAAGGCCAAAAACGTACTGCCTTGCTCACGCCACTGCAACCAGTCCATAATCACGTGCTAGGGCTGGGGCTGGATAAGTGTCTGCCCCGTCCGAAACACATATCGGATGTCTGGTAACTAGTCTCTATAATC
>SKCR01020764.1:0-101351 GCA_019454045.1 Zanthoxylum bungeanum
AAACCAGTTAAGCGTGACCCATTGACAGTGGGAAAGCTTCGTAATCGAGGCCGATGAACAAGAAGTGACATTGACTTTGGCCAACAAATCACAACTTGCCCAAGACGTACGATATGGAACAAAGCCTTCATGATTCAAACACATCCACGATGGACAAAGGTCTTGACTTTGGCCAACAAACCAATGCCAATCTTGGATCTTGAGAGAGAATCACTCAATGGAAGGAAAAACGCTTAATATGAACTGAGGGTTTTTGTCGCGATTTGGAAACCAATTTATTAGGTCTCATCATACACCCTTAAGCATGCATTCTAAAAGCAAAATAAGGCGCGATAAAATTAATAATGATATGCGGATGGATATACAACAAATTGTTCCTAGAACAAATCTCTCACTTTCCTCTCTCCCGCTAGCACTATTCATACCTCTACCCAATTACATAATACTTCTAAAGAAACCTCATTTATATTGAGGGGAATAGGTTAGAAGAGAAATACAATGAGAAAAGAGGTAATAGGCTGGACACGCAGGTCCAATTTAATCAATTCTAAATTTATTACAACAATTTCCAAAATTGCCCTCACCCTTCTAATATCCATCCGATATATATTATTCATACATACATCCAAGTATTCACAAAAAGCATGTTATCAATCAATCTAATCCAATTAATTAATCTTTAATTAATGACCATCCAATGTTCAAATAACGATTTGATTTGCGCGAGTCCAACTCATTTAAGAATAAATACTCAAAGTACGTATTCTTGAATTATATCGAACTACAATTTTAAATCCAATTTAAATTATATTCAATACTAATTCATATTTAATTCCAAATTAAATAATTACTCTTTCAATAGTGCCTTTTAGACTTGGATTCCAAATCCAATATAATTGGGTCTCAAAGGCCCAATTAGTATCCAATATTATTCAATTAAAGTCCAATGGTCTTTTAATTAATTCTTTAGACATGGGCTTTGGCAATTATGGGTCAAACCCAAGATGCCAAGGCCCAATTAGGAATCACCCTATGCCAAAAATCAATTTAGGCCTATTCGGCCCAATTAAAATTTTAAAGGCCCTATTATCATATTTGGACTTTATGGAAATGGTTTTAGGCCCAATCGGATCCAACCAATTATCCTACACCAAACTTGGCCCAACCAAGCCCATTAAGCCCAAATACAACAATTAAATTAATTCATTATTCCAAATTACAAATTAATTCAATTCAAGTGTAATTACCATAATTAATTAATTAATCTAATGCTTCCAAAATACTAATTAATTCAATTAATCATGCTCTACATTTCCAATTAATGTCTAACACAATTTGAAGCAAAATCAATCTTATAACATGCATCAAGGCTCACGGCTAAGGCATACAATATTATTCAATTTGATTTCAATCTAATAAATCAACATTCAATATTTCTATCATGCCATTTAACACTTCCAATTGTAAAATTTCCAAAATTCCACCATGAGCAACCTAGGGTAACTTTCGGCCAAGCATGTGAATTTGTGGAAAATTAATCTAATCAATTTTTCACAAAATCAATGACGTACAAATCCATTTAAACATCATCCAAGCTCAACCAAATCATCGATTTAAGAAAATCAAGCTCCAAACACAAAATTCCCAAATTAAAGTTTACAAACCCTAGATTTAAATCAAACTTAGGATCGGCTCTAATACCATTGTAAGTGTTCCTAGAACGTGCCAAGATCATCTAAGAGTGATATGTGTGTGAATAAAATCAAAAGAGTTGCGGAAAATACTCACATTGATCGGATGAGTTCAAATTTTTTTATGCATTTCGGTAGAAGCTCCAAGCCTTCTTGAGTATTTCCAACACTTGGGTGAGTTTCCCTATCACCTTGATTCACTCCTTTAAGTGTTAGCTTGAACAAAAAATTAAAGAAAATTTTCCCTTCCAAGGTTCAAAGTTTCGGCCATTGAGAGAGAAAAGGGAATAGTAAAAATTTTGATTTCCAAAATCAATATATATCAAATACCAAATTTCCAAAAGTTGGTATTAGTCATTCAAAATGAAAAATATAAAATAAAGCTTGAGTGTAGAGTTTGTTTGAGTGTTGAAAAAGCAATCCAAGGTTTTACACTTTATTTCAACCACTTCCATCACAAGTCAAAAGTGTGATGTAAGTCAAGTGGGTCCCACCACTTGCAAATTCCAATTTAAGTCGAACATTCTCAACGCGCAACTTCGCTCGGGCTCGGATTCGTTAATTCCGAATAAACCAAATTACCATTGCGACTTAATTAAATCCAATTAAATTAAATAATAATGCCTCGCAATATTATTATATAAGTCGCTTACGAATTAATTCTAAATTAATTCGTTCGCTTGAATTAAAATCTAATTTTAATCTCGCATTGAAATCAAATTTTAATTAATATATATAATATATTATTTTAGCCAAATTAAATAAATTTAATAGAAAAATCTAATTTAACTAATAAATTTATTTTGTCGATTAATTCCAAATTAATCGCGTTCTCTCTCTTCGATAATTAATTCCCAGATTAATTATTGCCGTAATTAATCCCAGATTAATTTTCTCTTTCATAATTAATCCCAGATTAATTTTCTGTTCGAGTCAAATCTCAACGGTGAATCTTCGGGAAGCGACCCAAGAGATCCCTGGATATGTTGGCAGTAAATACGATCATCGGACTATCGGAATATTTGCGTACCCGGTATCACGTACTTATCGATTTACAAGACATGGTTGGCTTCTAGCATATATCGGATCTCTGGTAACTAGTCTCTATAATCGGATAATCATGACCTTGTCATATTATCCCGATAGCTGCAGCATACAAGAGTACCAGTTCCGTATCCTGCGTGATCATCATCTCCATATGACTGAAGTGATACTTCCATCTTGACATCACACCCAATACACTACGATTCTCAGTATACCCAGAAGAGGCGTACACAGAACCTGTTAAAGCCCCGGACGACCAAAACCAAAGTATACTGATTGTCGCGTATTAGCGATGCAAGTCTCAGGTTAAAACCAAATACACCTACCCTGATTCGGACTCCCATATACACATAGTCATACTATCAATGAGATTCCGAGGGGTCTATCCAGAACGAAGCTGTTTCCGTACCATCGGTAAACACAACCTCCTATTACACTTGCATGAGTATCCGATACCCAAATATATGAGAACTATGCCGTTATGCTTCCATAACACGCACACGTGTAATACTAGCCTATTCCGCATTATCGATGTCCAGTCTCGATAATACTACGACTAGGGATATTTAATGATTAAACCTTAGTGGATTAATATTGTCTCATATCTTATTAATCCGGTACTAATCATATGGACTCTTATCATTTATATATCCCTGTAATCCAATTACAAATGATAAAAGAGCAATTTCCTTTGTCACATAATTAATTTGTACAACAACACTATGATTTGTACAAATAGTGATGATATGGATCATAATTATCCAAAAATTATGCCATTGGCCCAAATTTGGCCCATACAACATTGATTTCAAGACTACTTGGTTAGGTATTAATCGAGTCTTAATGTAATAAGTCATTATCGTGATGGTTGGCAGTTGGCTATTTTCTTTTTGGGTCTTTTATCGTAGTCTTTGTATTAGGTAGTGTTTTGTCACAGAATTCCAAAGGGGGAGATTGTTAGTTCCATTTTTATTGGCAATGTCGGTAACAAAAAAAGTTCAATTGAGTTGTAATGAGTCTTGAAAATCTCGGAGTAATTGGACAAGTATTTGGATAAAATCTGATGGAGTTATCCGAGCGATGTTTACTCTTTTGAATATTCTAGAATATTTAGAGATCCAATTGACATGAGGTAAGTTGCATTGGAAGTTAGACTCGAAGACGATAGCGTACATACAAAGAACTCATGATTTGGACAAAAGACGAGAAATTTACAAGCATTTTAAGTTGCACCTGAAAACCAGTCCACGACCCGCGTTCGTATGGCGTTCGTATTTACGTTCGAACATTTTCAGGTAGAAACTTTGCGTTTGAGTTGCGTTTGAAGTGCGTTCGAATGTCCCTGCGTAAGTAGGATAATTTGGACACGTTTTTAAGCCAAAATAACGCTAGGAAACCCTTTCCTTTGCCCTACCTATATCAACAAACATTGATCCACATTCACAATGGTTGAAAACACATTATCTTGAGCCTAAACACATTCTTAGTTTTCAATCTTCTTGTTCTCACCTTGAAGACTTATTTGCTTTTCTTGTCTTATTTGTTTTTGGTGAGATTGATCTTTCTTAAACCATCAACACATCAAAATCCAATTTCCTAAACCTTCAGAGTTCTCAAGGAGAAAGATTGGTAGTCGGAGTTCCGGCATTCAGTGTTGCAGAGACAATCCGCTCAGAGACTTCAGAGGTTCTGAAGAAAACCTTGGGATACGGGCTTGAGGAGTTCCTTGAGTTCTTGTAGTCTAGAGGTACTTGAGTAAGTGAAGTTGCCGCCATAGGTCTTGACCATCACTGTAAGGTTTTCTCTATATAGTGGATTGGGCTAGTAGCCAAGATACCCGGAGTGGTTTTTTACTCGCACGAGTTTTCCACTTCGTCATCAAAATATTTTGTTTATTTTGTGTGATGTTTATTTATTTTCTGCATTTATATTTTGTATTGAATTAATATTCCTCTTTATTTTAAATTGGTTGACATTGTAGTTGCCTGTTAAAATTCCATAGTTACAATAATCAGGATTTGTCTTGATTATTGTGTTTAATTCCGCATAGGGTCAGCACCTAGGCTAATCGTGAACTTTCATATATATATATATATGTATATATATATATATATGATTGAAGTGTTTAGGATAAAAGGATAATATATATGAGATATTCTTGAGAAAAAAGTTCGAGGTTACGCATGGTTAGGATAATCGACCACCACAAGTATGGAACTTTGTTATTAATATGATATGAAGTGAGATATGAAATGAGCTTATTGTTTATGTGTATGTATGAATGAGGGTATGAATCAGTAATGATATGAATGCGTGTATGAAGTATAAGTATATGAACATGTATTCGTATATGCATATGATGTTAAAATATGTATAGGTTGGATATACGGAAATGGTAATGGAGCCAATCATGATTTCTGAATTGGCTTTAGTTTATGTAGGTGTATGTAATATGAATAACTTGTTATTGACTTGTACACGTGAGTTATTTGTAAAGAGATTGAAATAGTTAAGTGTGATAAGGAATGAGAGTAAGCTAAGCATTTCTTGAATAAAAATATTTCATTAATAAACTCTGTATTAAAGGTTTCCAGATAGGAAATATGAAACTACGTATGTTTCATCGGTGAATGAAAGATATGAGGACTATTAAAGTTATGGCATTTGCATTTGCATTCGTATTACTATGTATATTCGTATGTTTGAAATATATGTATGTTTGTGAATATTTGAATGATGCCTTGGAGTGATTGTCATGGATGTACTTATGTACGAGAATTCGTGCGATGGGTTTGGTGTGCCCTGATATGCATGCATGTATGTATGTTTGATTGGTTGATGTTCTCATGGTATTATAGTCAAGCTGGTTAGGAATCCGTTCGAACCTAATTCATCTCAAATCTATTCTAAAATAGGTAATGAGTCTCGTGTAAGCCGACCATATATGTGTGTTTTTTGATTATGTGCTTTGTGATGTATTGGTTGTTATGTGTGTTGGAGTTTTATGGCGAAAATCCGGTAATGCGGCGGAATCGCGGAAAATCAAAATTTTCCGATTTCAAAATTTTTCTTGGATCAATTAAATAAACTTGTTTATTTAATTACCTAATTATCAAATTCTGAAAAATTACACAAGAAACCAAATTTCTTGGTAATTACCGAATTGCCCCAATACTTTGTAAATTGATCATTTTAGTCCCAAAATTGTCGAATTCAATTTTGGATGATTCTAAATTATTTCTAAAATGATTTCCAACAAGTCCAACTCATCAAAATCAGATTGCAACCAAATCCCCAATTTTAGTCAAATTGTCGAGACCACCCCAAATTTTCGGTTATTTACATTTTTGTCCTTTTATGTTCAAAACATGCCAAGATCAAATCTAATCAACCCAAAAATTACTATGTATCATATACACACCATAATACATCACATAAATGAAAAGTCCCAAATTTGGAAAAGGTTAAGAACCGTAATTTTATAATTTCATCAAATTGAAAAATATAACCAAATCTTTAAAATCCAACACTTTAATTCATTATTTACCACACCAAACAAGTCTCCCCATCATGAAACAACTCAAGAACAATTTTAGGTCATCAATGAATGGCTTAGCAACTCTAGAATGACAACTTGATTATCAAATAATCAAAAGTAAGCCATTGAAACCATTTCAAGCTTACTTATAAACAATACATGCACACATCTTTCAAAAAAGTTCACAACCAATTAAAACACAAACTATAAGTGTAGAGATAATATCCTAGCAACACATATTGAAGCTAAGCATGTTAAAAACATTTTCTATGTTGAAGACTTTAAAGAAAAACTTACAAAAACAAAGATTTTCCAAGCTTTCTTCTTTAGCCTTCAAGCATTTTTCTCTCAACTCTTTTTTGTTAATTTTGATAACTTATGAACCCTTAAACCCTAAAAAATGAAACAAAACAATTTATACCTCCACCAAATGCCTTGGCCGAATTTGGTAAATGCAAAATATCTAGATATTTTAATTTTTGTTTCATTTAATTTGCTTTATCAACTTGCATAAGTCATCACCAAACCATTTAATGATTTTCTTAAAGTCAAATAAAGCAAATAAAAGCATTTCCAATAAATATCAAAACTTAAGATATTTATATTTTTAATTAATTTAATTATTTAACATTTAAATAATTAAATAATTATTTAAATACAATTATTTTAAATATATGTATTATATTTACATTAAATATCCAAATACATATATATATTTATGATATTAGTCAAATATCACAATTTGACATTTAATTAATATGTATTTGATAAAATCTATCATTAAATACAAATACACAAAAATTAGGAAATGACTATTAGGTCCCTTCGCATGTATTTTTCGTTTAACCTTTAAAAAACTTATAAATAATCAGTATTATTCATAAAAGTTGCCCTAATGCTCTACGAGTATATTTCACTAGTGAGACTATCGAGATTCAGGCATAACCGTCACGAAATCCAATTTCGTGTCCATAATTTACCAACCCGTAAATTATGACGACCACATATAAACTCATTGAATCATACAGGTCGAGGTCATGACATATGTATAATTCCTCCGTCACAAGTATCTGGATATATCCCAGAGATATAGATGTAAGTGTCAAATCTCTATAGGGACAATCCCGTCGACGTCTCTATTAGCAATCTCTAAAAGAACACTTAGAACTGACTTCTAAAGTGTACCACGAGCCCATGGTTTTTATCTGATTGCTAATCATATATGGACTACCTATGCTCTGTACACAGAACTGACGGATCTTATCTCGACACACACAGGACACCCTGAGGATCTATCCACACCCAACGAACAGGCGGAGGTCTGATCTAAATAGATCGGTGATGTGACTGCCATCTAAGTGTGGAAGATGTCTCATGTGCCCACAGTGGTATCTCAAGTCGAAGAATCACAAATGCTACTCAACCCGAGAAGATTCTTATTGACGTTGGTGTACCATCCATTAAGAATCTTCGGTGAGTCATTCAATTTCTATCCGCTATAAACACCTACACGTCTATACGAGTCCCTAAGACTCATGGTTCATTGAGAAACTATTGGAATCATATATTCCAGTATACGACATTTACCAGTCTCAACAGGTTTACTTTACTGACCAAGTAGTGTAAACCTTGACCAGGAACTGTCTGAGAATGACAACGTCATGATACAACTCAATGTTAGTTGCGACACTTTTTCAACTGTATCATGACTAATCATCCTAAGGTCTATTACGTCTTTACCAAATAATAAGATATATTATATTATAGAAACTGCTCATTTTATTCGTAATAAAACATTTTACAATAGTATTTTCTAGGAAATACAACCGGGAATCGGCGCTCTGTGCACCAACCCCAACAATGTGTACTTCGTAGTTGGTTGCACGTTGATTGTATGTATGTCTGAGTGTATGTATGTGTATGACAGAATTCGTAACATATATGGATAGTGTATAATTATGTGAAATGAATGAATGATTTGAAACTGATGTGAATATCAGATGTTTTAAAGCGTGTTTGCTAAGTTATATTGGTATATATGTGAGTGTAAAAATCTTCTTTGTAGCTCCACTCACTGAGATCATCTGGACTCACCCCACCATTTCCCAGTTTCTTTGGAGGACATCTCTTTTGGTGAGCCATGTACCTTTTTGGAGACCCAGTTCGAGTACGAGTGTTACGCGTGCAGTCACTAGGTGTCGGGTCCATTATTCCAAAACTATATTCACATAGAATATAGGTCTTCTGTGGAGTTATTTTGTAGTAGTATCATGATGTATGATGTTATTGACCTATTGTATTACATTAGTACATGTGTATGTATGTATATGCATGAGATTTCTTTTATGATCCTGCATTTAAGTTAATCCAAGCATACAAGTTGCATGAGTGGTAATGGTCATTGCATAGTATAATGATTAAAGTAAGTGTTCTAGTTATAAGTTAGAGGCTTAGGCGACAATAGGATCTTATTGCCTGCCAGTAGCATTCCTGCACTGGGGATGTTACAAAGATGGTATCAAAGCATGGTCTAGGGAGTTAGTGACTGTAGTAAAAGAGTAGCGGCGACTTGTATATGTGGTATACCCAGGGTACTACTATGTATGAGTGGCTATTTACTATAGTAACCTTGTCTCGACTTATGTCTCGTTTTGAATCATTTTAATTCTTGTATATGTAACTGACTGTCTCTTTTCTTTCTCATTTTCATAGATACCTCATGCCACCCAAGGGAAGAACTGGAGTTAGGGGTATACCTAGGCGTGGAAGGGCGCCCCAAGACATAGATCGAGATCAGAGATCAGTTGTACCTCCCTTGAGCCAGATAAAGAGCAGATAGTTGAGTCCGTACATGAGAGTGTTGTGGGGGAGGGTAGAGCTGCCCCTATGGATCAGCCTAAGGACCCAGTAGTTGTAGGTTTACAGCAGTTACAACAGTCATTAGCAGCCTTAGCTCAGTTGATTACCCGCCAGCCGCAGCCGATAGGCCCAGAGCCAAGAGCTGCAGAACCTACCGTTCATGTTCCACCCCCATCGGTGGGAGTACCCATGGCTCACCAAACAGTACCTCCTCCAGTTGTACCATACCCTACTATATACCAAGCCGGACCTTCTGTTATGCCTCAAGAGCCATCCCCAGTGACAGTTCAAGTTATGCAGCGATAAGAGCTGCTGGTATCACTTCATGATTTTCACAAACTTCACCCTCCTACGTTCTCGGGAGTAGAGACCTCTCCAGATCCTTGTGGTTTTATTGAGGATTCTGATAGGATATGCACAACTTTGGGATGTTCTTCAGAGAGGGCGGTAGAGTTGGTCAGTTTCCAGTTGAGAGATGTTGCCAACACCTGGTTTGTGTCTTTTCATGATGGTAGGCGATGGGATGCCCCTCCTTTGACGTAGACCGAATTTAGTACGACTTTTATGTCCAGATTTTTACCACAGAGTGTCAGGGATGCTAGAGCCCGTGAGTTTGAGCAGTTAGTGCAGGGTGAACAGATGACTGTTTCAGAGTATGATGTACGGTTTACACGGTTGTCTCGTTATGTTCCTCATCTGGTTAGCACTGAAGAAATGAAGGTAAAAAGGTTTGTAAACAGGCTTCGGGATAATTTGTTCCGTTCCATTCATTTTACGGAGACCACTACCTACTCTCAAGTTTTAGATGATGCCTTGCGGTTCGAGGCACGGATTAGAGAGAGGTAAGCAGAGAGGGAATCTAGAATGAAATCTAGATCGAAAGAGAGGGTGAGACCCCAGCAGAGCTGGCCTAGTAGACAGCTTCAGACATCGGCTCCGCCAATGGCACGCAGAGATATGAGTTCAGTTCAAAAGGGACAATATCGTGGGTCGACCCAGAGCATGGCTTCCCGAGCAGTTTCATCCCCCTCAGTAGCCCAGCTTGGCCGAACCTGCCACCATGTTCCATTTGTGGCATACAGGGACTTGTAGATCAGGGAGCAAAGGTTGTTATCGATGTGGTCAGATGGGTCATCTAAAGCGGGACTGCCCAGTAACTGCAGATCAGTTACCATCATTCAGTGCCACCCCATCTACACCTCAGTTTCAGTCTAACATAAATATGGGAGGATGATAGCAAAGGTTGGCAAGCAGAAGTCAGAAAGCTGGTGGGAGAGGACAACCAGTCAGTGACCGAGGACATACTTCTTTTAGCAGACTCCAGGGTAGGGTGTATACTCTCACTCCTCCGGAGGCTCAAGCATCTAATACAGTGGTCACATGTACAATGTTGATTGAGTTCGTACCAGCAAGAGTATTATTTGATTCAGAGGCCACCCATTCTTTTGTAGCACCTTGTTTTGTCGCTCAAATGGGTAGAAATATCGAGCATCCCCCATCTTGATAGCCACACCAGTAGGGGACCCCATAGAAGTGACTCTTGGTGTGAGGTAGTGCTCCATAGATATTGACAGGTACATTTCATTTGCAGATTTGGTAGTGCTGGGCATTTTGAGTTTTGATGTTATTTTGGGAATGGATTGGTTAGCTAGGCACCATGTGGTACTTGACTGTATGGAGAAGACCATTACTTTACATGTTCCCGATAGACCGATAAAAGTTTATCAGGGAGATAGGTCGGTGGTACCTTATAATTTAATATCGGCTTTTCAGGCATTTAAGTTGCTTCAAAAGAATAATACAGGTTATTTGGCTTATGTAATGGATAGTAGAGCGGGGAGTAAGAGCCTCGAGCATATCCCGATGGTAAAAGAATATCCTGATGTATTTCCAGACGAGTTGTCAGGTATACCACAGGATAGAGAAATTGAGTTATGTATAGATGTCATACCCGGGACGCAGCCTATATCAATCCCTCCATACCGGATGGCTCCTGCAGAACTTAGAGAGTTGAAGGTGCAGTTACAGGACTTGTTAGACAATGGTTTTATTCGCCCTAGTGTGTCTCCATGGGGTGATCCCGTGTTGTTTGTAAGAAAGAAGGATGGGACACTGAGACTGTGTATAGATTATCGGCAGTTGAATAAGGTGACGATCAAGAATAAATACCCATTGCCAAGGATTGATGACTTGTTCGATCAGTTGCATGGAGCGCAGTGTTTCTCAAAGATTGACTTGCGCTCGGGTTACCATCAATTGAAAATTCGAGAGGGTGATATTCCAAAGACGGCTTTCCGGACCCGTTATGGACATTACGAGTTTCTAGTAATGTCTTTTGGTCTGACCAATGCCCCTGCGGCGTTTATGGATTTGATGAACATGTTCAAACCTTTTCTAGATCGGTTTGTGATAGTCTTTATCGATGACATTATGGTGTATTCGCCCAGTGAGCGGGAGCATGCAGAGCATTTAGATTTGGTACTACCGACATTGAGGGAACATAAGTTATATGCCAAGTTCTCAAAATGTGAATTTTGGCTTAGTAGTGTGGTATTTTTGGGGCACATGGTGTCAAAGGAAGGGATTGGAGTAGATTCTCAGAAGATTAAGCTATTCAGAGTTGTCACCGACAAAATAGTGTAACAGAGATTCGTAGCTTTTTGGGATTAGCTCGGTATTATAGAAGATTTGTAGAGAACTTCTCCAAACTGGCTACTACATTAACGCGGCTAACTCAGAAGAATGTTAAGTTTGAGTGGTCTGATGCATGTGAGAAGAGTGTTCAGGAACTCAAGCGCCGATTGACCACTGTTTCTATTCTTGCATTGCCTGTGGGATCAAGAGGATTTGCAGTTTATTGTGACACTTTCAGAGTGGGTCTTGGTTGTGTATTGATGCAGATAGGGAAGGTAATTGCCTATGCCTCTAGGAAATTGAAGCCTTATGAGCAAAATTATCCCACTCATGATTTGGAAATGGCTGCGATAATCTTTGCTATGAAGATATGACGACATTATTTATATGGTGAAAAGTTTGAGATTTTCACCGACCTCAAAAGCCTTAAGTATATTCAGAATCAGAAGGAGTTTAATCTGAGGCAAAGAAGATGGATATAATTATTAAAAGACTATGATTGTGCAATTCAGTATCATCCGGGTAAAGCTAATGTTATTGCAAATGCCTTGAGCAGGAAGTCAATGAGAAGTTTGGCTCATTTACCGGTTGAGAGACGGCGCCCAGCCATGCAAATGCAAAGTTGTTTGCTAGATGGAGTGAGCTTTCAGGTGGCAGAACAAGGAGGGTTGTTGGCTACGATTCAAGTCAAGTCCTTCCTTGTTGATGAAATCAAGGCCGCACAGTAAACAGATTCAGATATTCAGCAGATTAGACACTGATTGCAACAAAGTGTTGATGATGAGTTTCATGTTGATGCTGAAGGCCTCGTAAGGAAACAAAATAAGATGGGTGCCTCCAGTTCCAGAGTTGAGGCGTTTGATACTGGAACAGGCCCGCACTTCATCTTACACTATGCATCCTGGAATCACCATGATGTATTATGACCTTAAGGATCTGTATTGGTGGGACGATATAAAAATAGATGTAGCTGACTTTATCGCCATGTGTCTCACTTGCCAACAGGTTAAAGCGGAACACCAGAGACCAGCAGGGAAGCTGCAGAGTTTAGATGTTCCAGAGTGGAAATGGGAGAAGATTACTATGGATTTTGTCGTTGGACTCCCACGTACTTCGAAAGGTTATGATTCCATATGGGTGGTCGTGGATAGACTGACGAAGTCAGCTCATTTCCTTCCAGTGAAGACTAGTTTTACAGCATCTCAGTATGCCAAAATGTACCTAGACAAGATTGTATCATTACATGTGGTTCCTATCTCTATTTTTTTCGGAAAGAGGTTCTCAGTTTACCTATAAGTTTTGGCAGTCTTTTCAGGAAGCTTTGGGTTCGCAATTGCGTTTTAGCACAGCCTTTCATCCTCACACTGATGGTCAGTCAGAACGTACCATACAGACTTTGGAAGACATGTTACAAGCTTGCGTTATTGATTTTGAGGGTGGATGGGACCAGTATTTGCCCCTCATAGAATTCGCCTATAACAATAGTTATCAAGCAAGTATTCAGATGGCACCGTTCGAGGCACTGTATGGGCGGAAGTGTAGATCACCAGTGGGATGGTTTGAAGTTGGGGATCAGAAATTGCTAGGACCAGATTTGGTCCAAGATGCCGTAGAAAGGGTAAAGTTGATTAGAGAATGATTGAATACAGCACAGAGCCCGCAAAAGAGTTACGCCGATCATCGAAGGAAAAACTTAGAGTTTCAGGTGGGAGATTTTGTATTCCTTAAGGTATCTCCTTTTAAAGGAGTCATGCGATTCAGTTAAAAGGGTAAACTTAGCCCCAGATTTATCGGACCATTTGAGATACTGAGAAGAGTTGGAGGGAGGGATTATGAGTTGGCGCTCCCACCTAGTATGGATAGGATACATATAGTTTTCCAAGTATCTATGCTACGAAACTATCTGCGAGATGACTCACATGTGTTGGAGCCTCAATTAGTTGATATCCATCCAGACTTATCTTATGCGGAGCAACCAGTAGCTATTGTGGGTAGAGAGATAGGGAAGCTGCGGTCTCGATGGATTCCTTCTGTTAAGGTGATTTGGCAACATCACAAAGATCAAGAGGCTACATGGGAACCAGAAGAAGTTATGAGAGGGCAATACCCCCAACTTTTCGTGAATTAAGGTATGTTTGTTATCCTTTAAGAATTTTGATTCGAGAATGAATCATTTTAAGGAGAGGAGAATTTGTAACGACCCCAGTAGTTTAGTTCACTTGGAAGCGTTTGATTTTTCTTTTTTTTTTCCTCTTACGGGATGCTTAATAATTATCGTATTAATTAGAAATAATAAATACTTATTTTAATCAAATTTAAAGCTATTGTTTTGTTATTATTAATTGGGTTCAATATTGATGACAAGAGAAAAGAGATTTGGGCCTAAGTAATTAACTAAGTAAAAGAAAGAAAAGCCCAAGCCCTTAAGAGAGTTAAATAAATGGATTTAAGCCCATTATGAAATAAAAAGAATTAGAAAAAGATGATAAGGAAGCCCAACCCATTTATTTAAGAAAACTCTACACTCTTCTAAGAAAAATTGGGGAATATCAAAATAAAGGAAAAATGGCATTTTTTTTTTTATTTCTTCTTGCCTCTGGACGTGGATAGCTAGAGAAGGAGAGTGGAAGTTTTCTTTGTCATCCATTGAAGCAACACAAGTTATCAACTTTAGTTAATCTTCAAGGAAGAAAGAAGAAAGGGAAATTGAGGTATTTAAGGAAGAAAAGAGATTGGATTAAGGTAAGATATCCTTGACCCATTTTGTGAAAGTTTAGATTTTAATAAATGGATGATTGGAGTGTGTTGTTGAGTTGATAAGAATGGAGTTTGAGAAGTTATATTGATGAAATGGGGATTTTTATGGTAACTTTAGATTGTTTTTCTAATTCATGGGTTTAGAAGAATGATGGATTTTTGGGCAATGATGAGATGATTTGAGTGATTTTGATGGTAGGGATGATGGCTAGATGTTATGAATGATTTATGGATGTAATATTTTTGCTTGGGACACTTTGAGATTGGGCTTGGTCGCAGTTCACGCTGAGGCAGTTTCTGCCCAGCAGAACTACGACGTGTCGCGATGCTCCAAGCAGAAACCAGAAAATTTTTCTGGTGAACGGGACGCGAAGTCTAAGGGCTGTACATTATTTTTATGATTCATTCGAATAGTAGGAAGGTCCTGATTAAAGAATTGTATATGATTATGAATCATATTTTGTAATTTTGAATTCTAACCCCGTGTTTCTTTCTTATAGATACTCGTCAGGAGCCACATTCACCCCAATGACATAGATAAAGCTTAGACGGACTTCAAATATGTGAGTGGAGATTTATTTTCTTTTTACAAATTGATTTTATGCTTACTTGTTTCGGATTTAAAATTTATTTCAAGACTTATTCTAAAAGCTTTTGGGCGTTAGCCTTCTTTAAATACCAGTTACATGTTAAATGAGATTTGATTTAAAAAGTTTTAAAGTTCTCCAACATTAGTTTTGTATTCTCGGGGCATGAGGTAAAAACTCACCCCAGTATGTAAATTGACAGTTGGAATTGACAGATATAGTGACATGTGCACACGTGGATGACTGAGGGGACGCTCTCAGATCCTCGAGCAGGACTAGGGTGGACAGATCCCCGAAATCCTGGTTACAGAGCTTGGGCGGTAGCATTGATCCGCACCATCAGTTCTAGTGGTGGCTACACCCAGTCGTTGTCCTGGGAGAGGGGCACCACCGGTTCCATGAGATGCCCAGTTGAGTTGTTGTCCTGGGCGTAGTATTTTCAGATTCATTTTGTCAGAAGTTTATCATAGAAAATGTTTTCGATAGAAAGGAATTTATGTTTTATTTTACGAAAGTTTTCAGAAAAACTTTTTAGTTTAATGTTTTTTTAATATGTTCTGATATGTTTTTCTTCTTTGTAGCTCCACTCACTGAGATCATCTGGACTCACCCCACCACTTCCCAGTTTCTTTGCAGGACATCTCTTTTGGTGAGCCATGTACCTTTTTGGAGACCCAGTTCGAGAACGAGTGTTACGCTGCAGTCACTAGGTGTCGGGTCCATCGTTCCAGAACTATATTCACATATAATATAGGTCTTATGTGGAGTTATTTTGTAGTAGTATCATGATGTATGATGTTATTGACCTATTGTATTACATTAATACATGTGTATGTTGACCGGCGTAAACACACACGTATAACGCAAGCGCACGTATCGTTCAAGTAGTATAAAAATATCGATCCCACGAGGACTTAATTCCTACTATTGTTATTAATTATTGAATCCTTTATTTACAGATATCTAATTAAATGAAGAAGAGAATGATTGTTTGATTGGTTGAAAGTGGTTTTACAAAATAAATAAATAAAAAAAAAACAAAAAGAAAATACTAAGGAAAATAACAAAAGACACAAAGATCTAGGGTTGTGAATCATTCTAATATCTTTTAAAAGATAAGTGATTATTTTATGTTTGTGTAATAAATCGGTTTACTAACCTGGAACACTAAATTATGCAAAAGCCTCTGTCGATGGCCAGACGCAAATACCCAGTTTAACCCAATTGAACCATATGTCTATGTCAACCAAATTATCTGGATTCATTAAGTTTAAGTTCCAATTATGGCTACCCCAGCCCGACAGGTATATTCCTATCCTGTAAGGAAATCTATTAAAGGGTTATCTATCCTCAAGGAAGATCGTGGGCTATTAAGTCTAAGGCTGAAACCTAAAATCCCTATGTCTAGTTCATTTTAGATTTACCACATCAATCTTATTGGTGATCAGACAACAAGAAGCATTAAGCTTAAGATTTAATAAGTAAACCTTTAAATTACCCAAACTATAAAATAACCACTTATAAACCGGTGATATTAGAATTCATCACAACCCCAGATAACTAACACATAACTAGGGCTAGTAAATACATAAAAGTAAAAGACATAAAGTAAAAATACTGAAAAGTAAAAGACATAAGTAAAATAAAATAAAATGCTAAGGTAAAATGAATTACTTTTACTACTACTAATTTAGATATCTCCCATAAAATAATATATAAACTTGTGATAATAATACCAACCGACCATATAGGCGGTATCCTGATTAAGTCAAATTAAGTCCAACCAGCCATAAAGGCGGAACCAAAATTAAATTGCCAACCGACCAATCTGGCGGTATCTTTTTAAGTCAATATTTTAAATAGTGAATATATTATTTTTAAGGGAGATTAATCTAAATAGTAACAGTAAAAGAATTACCTTTCACCCTAGTTGGAGAAGTTACCTCCTCATGGTAAATAGTAAAAACTGTAAAAAGTAAAAAGTAAAAATTAAATTACTATTATTACAAAACGTAATTAAAATAAATTACAAAACTAAAAATTAAAAAAAACTAAAAAAACTAAAAACTAAAGAATCTAGAGAGAGAAACTCTCTCTTTAGAAGGAATTGAAGAGAGAGGAAGGTGCACTGAATTCTGAAATCTCGAGCTCAATTTATAGGCCTCGGTAGGATCCGGCGTCGCGACGCCAGGTCCTCAGCGTCGCGACGCCGGATTTGTCGACGTGGCACGCTCTGGTTCGCTGGTTTGAAGATTCTGGATAAGATGATAAGGTGACACGTGGCAGAGTGGTTGGGCTTCAATTATTGTGACACGTGGCGGCTTCTGATTGGTCGCTGAGATTCTTATCCGCCACGTGTCAGATAAGGATAGGATACTCAATTATTGATGCTGACGTGGCGCTGACGTGGCGGTGACGTGGCGACACGTGGGAAAGAGACTGTTGGCACCATAGAATTTCGACACGTGTCACGCTGTGATTGGCTGATGCTGACGTGGCAAGTTGACTTGGTTGACCTTGTGACGTTGCGGATGATGTGGCGTGACACATGGCGAAGTTGACTTTTTGACCGATGACATGGCTGATGACGAGGCGACACGTGTCAACTCTGAGTGTCGGCAGCATATGATGATGACACGTGTCACGGCGCACGTTAGCAGGTCGGCTGTGATGGTGACACGTGGAACGGCGCATTTTAGCAAAGTCAAACTTTTCTCAGATTCTGATTTGTGGACCCAGCGCACGTTAGCACTGTTCGGCGTATTTTAGACGTCGCGACGCGGAAGTCTGGGCGTCGCGATGCGCAAAAGACCAAAATATCCATGTTGACGCATTTTTGTCCGTTTTTTGCCCCAAATTGCCTCCAATGCTTTCCAAACTTTATTTATCTATAAAATAACACAAAATACATCAAAACGTTCACAAAACTCAAGAAACTATACAAAATATTAGGTTAAATGAGTGGGAAATAGTGATATAAATACCACTCATCACACCCCGAAACCTAACATTTTGCTAGTCCTCGAGCAAAACATAGAGTAAAATAACATAAATAAATTAACTAAGCCACTTTCGTAGGGATCACGATTGCATTTAGCGTATGCAACAAGCCTTTAAACCCCTAGGTGTCCCTAGTGGACGAGTTGTAGTCTCGTGAGGGTTTACAGCAATGATACCCACAAACATTTTTACAAAAGTAAGAAGTTAGTTAAAACTAATGCACACAAAAGCAAAAAGACAAGTGAAAATAGAATAAAGATGTTAGTGACTAATCATGTGAAACTTCTACTCCAAGTTACTAGTTGTTTTGTTTTATTCTAAATTACTGAATAAGTAAATTCTCCGATTATTTTTACCATTCTTCATATACACAGCCAACAAAATATTAATCAACTCATTTTTGCCCACAACAGTCATAAGTGCTGTTGATAAGAGAGTAATATTTTTGTCCTAAAGTTCTATCAGATTTCAAACCTTTTTTATAGCAATGGAATAATTTTTCTCATTTTTCTGATTTTTTCTTTGATTTTTTCTCTATTTTTTATTTATATACAATATCTTCCATCTATGTACCGAGTGTTGGGTCGGTGGCTCCCAAACCAGTTGGCTTTAGGGCACCAGGTGTTAAGACACCCCTACGAACTTAATTACTCAGACTTCAGATATATATATTTTTGCAGCATCTTTGATCCATGTAGCGAGCTTTGGGCCAATGACTCACAAACCAGTTGGTTTTAGGGCACTAGGTGTCAAAACACCCTTACAGACTTAATAACTCGGATCTCGAACGTTTTTTTTTTTTTTTTTTTACTCCATTGCTTTTTGAGATGCTTCCTCCTCATTAAACTAGAGCACTGAATATTACAAACTTTTCAATTTAGCTCATGTCCGTATGTTACTATATATGTTGATAATATCTGTCAACTGAACATATGAAGATTCCTTTTAGTCAGTTTTAAGGAGAATTCACAAATTAAATAATTCAAAATGAAATAAGCAAAAATTAACTTGTTTCGAATTAGGTTTGAGATACGTCTCAGGAGTGGAAACTCCTTACTCAGCTATTTTTTACCAATTTCACCTTTTAGTCAAAATAAAAAACACAAAAACACAAAATATTTTTGTACTTTTTTGAAAAATTTTCAATTTTTTTGTATGTTTCGAAAAAATTTGGACTAAAAATAAAAAACAACATACAACAAAAAACAAGATACTAATCAACTAAAGAATTCCCATTTTTTTGATTTTAACGGAATTTTGTTGCATAAATGAAAAATTTTAACGGAAAGTTTTAACAGTTTTAACACAAAAGCATTGCACCCCCAAACCTAAATTAAGCATTGTCCCCAATGAGTTCAAAACAAAAACTAAAGATAGGATCAATGATACCAAGTTTACGCGTCAGCCTCGTCCTCGTCGCTATCTGAAAGTGGATATGGTGGCATCTGATTCTCCTGCATTCCCATATGTCGTGCCATTCCTTGCTGCAGTTGAACCAAATATCTCAGCTTCGTTTCCACTCTGGCGACTCTCTCAGGCAAGGTACGAGACTGTGCTGCTCTGCGTGACTGTGAGGGTGGCTGCTGTGGAGCAGCTGCAGGTGCTGAGGAAGATGGTCCGACAGGTATCTGCCTCTCTGCTCGGAGCTGCTGTATCAGTCGGGGAGTCAGAGCTGTCATAGGCTGCATAAGTTCTTCTTGCGGGTCAACTGGAACCATACCCAAAGTGCATAAGGAAGTGATCGGGTAAGGGTAATAAAGTCCAGCTTGCGATTGGGTAGCAGCCCAAGCAATATGTGTAGAAATCAGAACTCCCACATCAATCGATAATCCCTTCATCAAACAGTACAATAAAGTCATCCTCTCTCGGGTGACAAAAGTAATATGGGTTCCTGGTATGAGAGATCTCGTAATGAAATGAAACCAAAGTCTCGCATCTGGTTTAAGAAATCTAGAACTCATCTTCATGTACTCCCCACTGCTGCTCATCTCCCATATAGCATTGGGGATACACAACTCATCAGTCAGTTGCGAGATCTCAATCCCATTCCTCGACTCTGTATACTCATCTACCTCCATCTCAGGGATCCCATAGAACTTGTTGATTGTCACCGAATCAAAAGCAACCTGTTTCCCTCTCACCATAGTATGAAAAGCGACATGCTGAGCAGCATTCGCATAAAACTCTCTGACAAGTGAAATGCTCGCAGGTCTGGCTTGCATACAAAGCTTATCCCAGCGCCGGTCGGTGATCACTCTATCAATATCCGGAAACATCCCAGAGGGAATCTCAAATCCTCTCTCAATGATCCCGACCTTCTTAGTCAATCCCTGCTCATAGCGCTGCTCAGCAGCTGCTGAGACAAACTTATACCTATCAAAATCAGGTTGTGCAGATGTCGAACCCCTTGATCTCTTCGGCATTTTTCCGAAATTTCGGCAGAACCTCCTCTGTTTTTCCACAAATCCTCAACAACACAAAATACTCAATCACCAAACACTCCAAATATCAATCTGTCTCCATACTTCGCCCCCAATTACTACGAATCAATTTGTCAAATATCAACACTTCGCAATTTCAATTCTCGCAATACCAAGTCACAATCAACCAAATCACCGAATTCAATCCCAATTACCAAATCAAATTTTTATTAAATCATTACCGTAATTTCAGTTTTGATTTTGGCAGTGATGGTACTCTCGGCAGTGAAGATTTGGTGGCTGTGACGGTGGTTCACGGCTTCTCTTGGTTCTCGGTGGTGAGTGTCTCGGCTGTGAATCGGTGAAGGAAGGGCTCAGTTACGGTGATGAAGGTCTCGGCAAGGATGAAGATGGTTTCGGTCTCGACGGTGGTGGTGCGTTTCAGGCGAGACAGTGGCAGTCTTGGTGGATCTCGGCTTGGGTGATCTCGGTCTAAGGCTCGGCGACTGGTGGTCTCGGCTCTGTTGGTTCTCGGTGGCTGCTCACGGTGTGGATCTCGGTTGGCGAAGACTCGGTCACGGTGATGAAGGTAGTGGCTTGGTCACGGCAAGGGTGGCTCGCGATGGTTGTTGGTGCGACTGGATCTAAGTGAGGGTGGCTGGATCTCGGTGGTTCACGGTCGGTCTGGGTTTGTCTCGGCTTGGTCTTAGTTTGGTAGATCTTGCGTGGTGGGTGGTGGCTCTCGGTTTTTTTTGAGGTGATAGTGAGGGTTCTTGGCTTCTCGGCTTGTGAGTGGTGCGTCTTGGTGGTGTTTGAGGAAGAAGAAGAAGTAAAAATGAGATCTGTGGTGCCTCTGCTTATCTCTGATTTTGAGTCAGCGTCGCGACGCTCGGTTCTTTAGGGTTTCGATGCAGGAATTTTTTTTTTTTTTTTTTTTGGCAAAACCATGTCTTGCGACTGATAGATCCATAGGGACACGTTCCAAGAGATGTCTCCTTACTTGGCCGTCTCTTCTGGATTGACTTTGTATCTTCGTGATTTTGTCAAATTTTTATTTTGTAAAAAAAAAAAAAAAAAAAAAAAAATCCCACTTGCACTGGCTTGCTTTGTCCTGAAAAATTCCGTTTTTATTTTTCCTGCAAAACTAACACACAAAATTAAAAAGTTCACAAAAAAAAAATAAATTACAACAAATAGCATGGGTTGCCTCCCTGCTAGCGCTAAATTTTTCGTCTTCAGCCAGACGTGACTGAAATTCATCTGTTAAGGAGGTTTCAATGTCGTTTTAGATGTCCGATCAAAAATAATCCCGTGAGCGTTGCTTTTGAAGGGTCTCTTCCAACGGTAAGGTGGCAAAAATAGTTTTGTCCCATTCAGTGCTCGTGCCACCTTTTTGCTCCTTGTTGTTCCAGTGGTTCCTGCAAAGAAAGAAAGAAAATCAGGAGGTCTTATATGGTGCTTGACTTGGAATGGAAGTTCCATTCTGTCAAGCTTCTGGGTGATATCTTTGATTTGTACTCCCCAAAACAGCGATGTTTCTCCTGAATGCTCTGGATCTTTATTAAGGTCAGACATTTGCTCCTCCATTTGCTTTGCTTCTTTCTCCACCTTTTCTTCACAGATGAATTTTAAAATTTTTGTATTCAGCTCTTCATCTGTCATCTGTGAAATACATGCTTCAAAATTGTCAACCAGAGGATGCAAAGATGTTTCTGACATTAGGTCTTCATCCTCTGATATGACTGGAATGGATGGTTCAGATAGATCTTCTTCAAACATCATGGTAAAACATGCTCCAAGATCTTCATTTTGAGGATTGAAAGTTTGATCCTCCGTTGTTGGAGCAGTTGGTACAAAAAGATCAGCTTCATCTTCGTCAGAATCTGAATAATAAAAGTCAAATTGAGACTTTGCTGGTTCGGGCTCCTGAACTGATACCTCTGGTTGTTGATACTGCTCAGCCTCCTCCTCTGTTGAAGTGTCATTGTGAAATGATTGGTACTTGAAGGCTTCATCAGTGTCATCTGAAACTGGTTCTTGAGGTATGTAGTCCTGGTTTTCTGTGAATTGTCTCATTTGATCTGTCATCCTCTGAATGAATTCTGATTGTCTCTGAATACTTTCAAATTGTTTCTGGCTTGTTTCAAGCATTGCATCCAACTCGAACATATCTTCGAGCATGTTTAACAACTGATCTTCCTCTGATTGTTCTAGTTGTTGATGAAAATCGCATATGGATGGTGGATAAGATGGAAAATGTGATGGTTTTTCATACTTTGAATGATTCTGAAAATTCTGCCACTCTGAAAGGTATATACATTGATCGCTCGGGTGGTTACCATCACATATTACACATCTCCCCATTTCGTTCTGTTGAGCAAATGTAGAATTGTTTGGTTCTGGCATCCAGTGATAATTGTTGGGCTGGACAACAGGCCTCAGAAAACCGGACTGTTGCTCCCAGATGTGGGGTGTATCTTCTTGTAAAGCTCGTAATCTCTCAATCTCCCAATAATGTTCCATTTGTTCAATCACCTGAAAACAGAAGAAAGAAATAAAATTACAGATAAAAATAAAGAAAATTAGATACAAGTAAATTAGATAGCTTCAAAATTAACAACTCAAGAAATATAAGTCCCCGGCAACGGCGCTAAAAACTTGACCGGCGTAAACACACACGTATAACGCAAGCGCACGTATCGTTCAAGTAGTATAAAAATATCGATCCCACGAGGACTTAATTCCTACTATTGTTATTAATTATTGAATCTATTTATTTACAGATATCTAATTAAATGAAGAAGAGAATGATTGTTTGATTGGTTGAAAGTGGTTTTACAAAATAAATAAATAAAAAAAAGACAAAAGAAAATACTAAGGAAAATAACAAAAGACACAAAGATCTAGGGTTGTGAATCATTCTAATATCTTTTAAAAGATGAAGTGATTATTTTATGTTTGTGTAATAAATCGGTTTACTAACCTGGAACACTAAATTATGCAAAAGCCTCTGTCGATGGTCAGACGCAAATACCCAGTTTAACCCAATTGAACCATATGTCTATGTCAACCAAATTATCTGGATTCATTAAGTTTAAGTTCCAATTATGGCTACCCCAGCCCGACAGGTATATTCCTATCCTGTAAGGAAATCTATTAAAGGGTTATCTATCCTCAAGGAAGATCGTGGGCTATTAAGTCTAAGGCTGAAACCTAAAATCCCTATGTCTAGTTCATTTTAGATTTACCACATCAATCTTATTGGTGATCAGACAACAAGAAGCATTAAGCTTAAGATTTAATAAGTAAACCTTTAAATTACCCAAACTATAAAATAACCACTTATAAACCGGTGATATTAGAATTCATCACAACCCCAGATAACTAACACATAACTAGGGCTAGTAAATACATAAAAGTAAAAGACATAAAGTAAAAATACTGAAAAGTAAAAGACATAAAGTAAAATAAAATAAAATGCTAAGGTAAAATGAATTACTTTTACTACTACTAATTTAGATATCTCCCATAAAATAATATATAAACTTGTGATAATAATACCAACCGACCATATAGGCGGTATCCTGATTAAGTCAAATTAAGTCCAACCAGCCATAAAGGCGGAACCAAAATTAAATTGCCAACCGACCAATCTGGCGGTATCCTTTTTAAGTCAATATTTTAAATAGTGAATATATTATTTTTAAGGGAGATTAATCTAAATAGTAACAGTAAAAGAATTACCTTTCACCCTAGTTGGAGAAGTTACCTCCTCATGGTAAATAGTAAAAACTGTAAAAAGTAAAAAGTAAAAATAAATTACTATTATTACAAAACGTAATTAAAATAAATTACAAAACTAAAAATTAAAAAAAACTAAAAAAACTAAAAACTAAAGAATCTAGAGAGAGAAACTCTCTCTTTAGAAGGAATTGAAGAGAGAGGAAGGTGCACTGAATTCTGAAATCTCGAGCTCAATTTATAGGCCTCGGTAGGATCCGGCGTCGCGACGCCAGGTCCTCAGCGTCGCGACGCCGGATTTGTCGACGTGGCACGCTCTGGTTCGCTGGTTTGAAGATTCTGGATAAGATGATAAGGTGACACGTGGCAGAGTGGTTGGGCTTCAATTATTGTGACACTTGGCGGCTTCTGATTGGTCGCTGAGATTCTTATCCGCCACGTGTCAGATAAGGATATGATACTCAATTATTGATGCTGACGTAGCGACGACGTGGCGACACGTGGGAAAGAGACTGTCGGCACCATAGAATTGCGACACGTGTCGACACGTGTCACGCTGTGATTGGCTGATGCTGACGTGGTAAGTTGACTTGGTTGACCTTGTGATGTGGCGGATGACGTGGCGTGACACATGGTGAAGTTGACTTTTTGACCGATGACATGGCTGATGACGAGGCGACACGTGTCAACTCTGAGTGTAGGCATCATATGATGATGACACGTGTCACGGCGCACGTTAGCAGGTCGGTTGTAATGGTGACACGTGGCACGGCGCATTTTAGCAAAGTCAAACTTTTCTCAGATTCTGATTTGTGGACCCGGCGCACGTTAGCACTGTTCGGCGTATTTTAGACGTCGCGACGCGAAGTCTGGGCGTCGCGACGCGCAAAAGACCAAAATATCCCTGTTGACGCATTTTTGTCCGTTTTTGCCCCAAATTGCCTCCAATGCTTTCCAAACTTTATTTATCTACAAAATAACACAAAACACATCAAAACGTTCACAAAACTCAAGAAACTATACACAATATTAGGTTAAATGAGTGGGAAATAGTGATATAAATACCACTCATCATATGTATGTATATGCATGGGATTTCTTTTATGATCCTGCATTTAAGTTAATCCAAGCATACAAGTTGCATGAGTGGTAATGGTCATTGCATAGTATAGTGATTAAAGTAAGTGTTCTAGTTATAAGTTAGAGGCTTAGGCGACAATAGGATCTTGTTACCTGCCAGTAGCATTCCTGCACTGGGGATGTTACATTTCTACCAACATAGATATAGACGACCTTAAGAAAACCCAATTTGAGTCCATCTTAAGAAATGGAAAGACCTTGGAAGGAAGATAACCCATAAAAAGAATTAAGGAAATTTCGAGGATATAAAGAAGAGAAACTAATGTAGCCTAAATATCAAGGCAAGTAGAAGTCTACAGGATAAACCAAATGTAGTAGAACCCATAAATCAGCCCAAGTTATAAGAAATCTGGAAAAGTATAAAGAATAGGACCCAAGAGGTTTGAGATTTTTAAGAAGTGACACGAGTACCGGTATAGGCAGAAGAACAAAGTACCAAAGTTGATATTTAAAGTAAGAATTGAGAGCGGAGATCTATAAAGTAGATAGGAGAACGAAACACCACTAGCCTCGGCAGTAAAACGTAGAGCAAAGAAACAGAAAATGTGAACAATATGAAGGATGCGTGATGTAATGAGGAAATTCGGTAGGATCCCAAGACATGAGATAGTAGATTAAGTTCCTATAGAATGAATGATGACCATTTCTTCTAGAGACCTCGATTTTGGTAAACGTATAGACACATAATCAGAGCATCACCAAGTTTAAGTGTAGAATAGAAAATGCATGATCTTATGGAGTGGTTGTGCTCACCCCTTAAAGAAATAACCAGTTAGAAAAACAATTGACAGATTAGACAAATCGCGAGATGGCTAGATGACCAAATCGATGAGAAGAATGAGATATAATATTTCGAAGCCATAATAAGTGGGCTAAGTTTGAAAGCCACTATTGAATTAAGAACCCCTTAAAGAATTAAAGACTTAGAAGTATGAAAAGACCAGGGGAACGATTCTCAGGAATATGGTAAATAACTTATAAAGAAATCTCATGGTATTAAGAAGGAATGACTAGATAAAAAGTAGCACATAATCAAAGATTTAGTAGGAGATTTCCTAAGGAATCGAAATATGTGAAATTTCAGGAACTCATAGGAGTAAGAAATTTAAGGAACTAAGACGAGGAAGACACCTTTGTAGCAAAACAAGTTTCTTAAGGAAGAATAGCAAAAAGAGTACAACAACACTTAGAAGATGAAAATAACAAATTCAGATGGTTAAACAATAGAAGCTGGATAGGAATGAGTGTGGAGGTAGTACGAAGAAGTTTCTAAAGAGCACGACTCTAGAAGGATTTCACAGAAGTAGTGAAAAGATCGATTATTGAAGATGATCAGGAGTAAGGTGGATAAAGGTAAACCATACAGTTTTAGCAGTAGTGCCTTAGTATAGGACAAGACACCAGACATGTATGCATGAGAATCCTAGACTCATAGATAACGAATATGTGCCACCATATCACCATAAAAAAAAAAGGCCTCAAGATAAGTTCCCCACCCTCCCAACCCTTGTTAAACAGTAACAACAAAGATAGACTTCGAAGTTCACCTCAAGACATTCACAGAATCAAGAGAATGCGTAGTTGAAAGAGATTGGAACAGAAAACCTTTAGATATAGTACTGTTGGAATTCTCTAAGCTTCCCAAGATCATTTCAAGCATTGAAAATACAAAGTGAATACTGTTGGAATTCTCCTTTAGTTCTCGGTCCTACCAAAAACCAGAAGAAAAATGGCATGTTGGCCGAGAGAGAAGAAGAGGAGCATTTTGGCTCCAAACCGTAAAAGAGAGAGAGAGTGATGGATGATTTTTGGTAATTCATTTTTTGTGTATCTAATACACAATTTTCAATTTTCAAAAAATCAAATAAATTGATTTACCAAAAAACAAAAGTCAAGCCAATAAATGCTTGCCAACTACCACCATCAAGTCACATCACTCAATCAATCAAGTGACAAGTTGTCACATCACTCAAAGTGACTAATGATTTGACGCTTGATGCGATTATCGATTTGACGCTTGATTTGACTTGCGTACCGCACTCGAATTCGAAATGTGAATGCGCTCGCAAACAATCTCGGGCTCGGGTTCGCTAATTCCAAATTAACGAATTTTCCATTGCGACGTAATTAAATGATTATGCCTAGCAAAATCACTATTCACGTCGCTAACGAATTAATTCTAAACTAACTCGTTCGCCCGAATTAAAATCTAATTTTAATTCCGCGTCGAAATCCAATTTCGTTTAATATATCGAATATATTAATTATCGATTAATTCCAAATTAATCGTTATCTCTCTTTAAATGATATTTTATCCCAGATAAAATATCTCCGCAATTAATCCCAGATTAATTTTCTCTCTCATCTAATTAATCCCAGATTAATTAAAGTGCGAGTCATACGTCATCGGTGAATCTTCGGGAAGCGACCCATGAGATCCCCGGATATGTTGGCAGTAAATGCGGTCGTCGGACTATCCGATCACGTAAGTGCCTAGTACTACATTTGTACCGATTTACAAGACAAGGTTGGCTTCTAGGAAAGCGCCATGCCTACCCAATTCTCCAGAAATATCCTTACAGGAATATAACGATCTATATCAGGCGTAGTATACGTAGTATTGCGTATTTCGATCCAGTATCGAATGTCACGTGCTAGGCCTGAGGCTGGAACTGTGTCTGCCCCGTACGAAGCACATGTCGGATGTCTGGTAACTAGTCTCTATAATCGGATAAACATGACCTTGTCATTTTATCCCGATGACTGCAGTACATAAGAGAACCAGTACCGTATCCTACGTGACCATCATCTCCATATGACTAGAGTGATACTTCCGTCTTGACATCACACCCAACACACTACGATTCTCAATATACCCAGCAGAGGCATACACAGAACCTGTTAAAGCCCTGGACGACCAAAACCAAAGTATATTTATTGTCGCAAGTATTAGCGGTGCAAGTCTCATGTTAAGACCAAATACACCTACCCTGATTTCGGACTTCCAAAGACACATAGTCATACTACCAATGGAATTCCGATGGGGTCTATCCAGAGTGAAGCTGTTTCCCGTACCATCGGTAAAACACAACCTCCTATTACACTTGCATGAGTATCTTATACCCAAATATATGAGAACTATACCGTTGTGCCCTCACAAACGCGCACAAGTGTAATACTAGTCTTTTACGCATTATCGATGTCCAATCTCGATAATACTCTGACTATGGATATTTAATGATTTATCCTTCGTGGACTGATACTGTCTCATATCATTCTCAATCCAGGAACTAATCATATGGACCTCCTATCATTTATACATCTTGGTGATCTAATCATAAATGATAAGAGAGCAATCTCATTTGTCAGATAGTTAATTTGTACAACAACACCATGATCTGTACAAATGGTGACGCTATGGGTCATAATTGTCCAACAATCTCCCACTTGGCCAAATATAGCCAGTCACTCGAGTGTCTGACACCCGAACTATCTACGGTTGGCTCAAACTGCTGAGGAAAGGCTTTCGTCAGTGGAATTGCATGATTATCATCTGATGTGATTTATACGATCATCACATCGCCACGATGTATGATCCGAACGAATCAGATGAATATCGAAGTATGTATCTGGATCGTTGATGAGACCATTAATTCTTTAGGTTGTGCTGTAGCCTAGATCAGCTGCTAAAAGAACTATATCTAATCTAATTAGATTTATTATCGACCTAAATGGCTTCTATTGCTGCCTTAGCTGCAGCAATAACCCGCATTTATTGTTTATTCGGTAACAGTATCTTGCTTGGAAGATTTCCAGCTCACTGTTCCATTGTTCAAACTGTATAGTACCGTTTGTGACTTACAGTCGTTTTATCGGTTGGGAAACTTGCAGTAGTGATCCCAGTCACTTCAAGTTCTCATTCTCCATAAATTAAGACAACATTCTTAGATCTCTAAGATACTAATGGATGTTCTTAATATCAATCCAGTGACTATCACTTGGATTGGCCTGTTTGTGAATCCATATGCTCAAAGCGTATGAGACACCGGGTCGCGTATATTTTTCAATGTATGATTTCTCGGAGAGTTTTCATGAAATCCAAGCTTTCACCGATTGTATTATGGGAATGTCATTTCCAAGAAATGACATATTATCATTATTTATAGGACTTTTTGTCAGTGCGCTCCCACTAACCTCCTTATATACACAAGAATCATTTATGTTTTGAATTAAATCATAAACTATTATGATTACATCAAAACGATAATTCCAAGAACCTAATGCTTGCTTCAATCCAAACATGGATCGAATAACCTGCAAACCTCGTTTGCTAGTTTTGGTACGACAAAACCGACAGGATGTTGTAAACATCCTCCAAAAGGTCTCATTTTCAGGAAAGTAATTTTCCCGTTAAGCTGACATATTTCATAAATGAAACATGCAACATCATCAAGCATTATCCAAATGGATATACGTGGCAACAGTTAAAAGGTTTTGTCGTAATCAACACAATATTGATAACGATACCTTTCAGCTACAAGCCTAGCTTATAACGTTGGTATGTTGCCTTCCATGTATGTCTTCCTTGAAGACTTAATAGTACCAATAGGCACAATGCCTTGTGGTACAACAACTAGTGTCTAAACATAGTTGATATACATGGAATCCATTTCGGATTTCATGACACTTTGCCATGATAGGGAGTCGATACCTTGTATCACTTCCTTATACGTAGTCAGTTGATATACCTCAAAAGATTGACATCTTTATGAGGTGAGATCAGAAACCCATACCCCAGGTTGTTTTCTGACTCTCTCCGACTTACGTGGTTCTTGTGTATTCGAAGATTTTGGTACAGTTTCATCCTTGATGAACTGTTTGTGTTCCATTAAGGACTTAGTGCCTTGAATAGTATTACTCCGATTTTCATCGAGTTTTACTATCCTTCCATTTACCACTGCATATAGGTATTCCTCTTAGGAAACCCGCATGGTGAGCAACAATTAAATTGTTCTCTTGTGAGTTGTATAAGTACTATAATTTGGTTTCCTTAGGATAACCAACAACTTTGGCACTTATCCGATTTGGGTTCTAGTTTGGTATCATCCAAACATATGCCTAGCATTCCCAAATCTTCAGGAATGAGAAACCCGGTTTCTTTCCTGTTCATATCCAATATGAATTCTGTCAAATAGATTTTATGGAACCTTATTCAAATTAAGTTATGCACTGTTTATGCGTATCCGTTGAAGGAAATGGTAGCTCAGAGCGACTCATGATTAACCTTATCGTGTCTAACAAAATTCGGTTACTCGGTTCAGACACACCGTCAGATTGACGTCTTCCGGGAGGAGTCCTCATTGGAAGAATACTATACTCTTTCAAGTATATTAGAAACTTATTGCTTAAGTATTTTCATCATGG
The DNA here is from genome assembly GCA_019454045.1 of Zanthoxylum bungeanum. Lineage (NCBI taxonomy): Eukaryota > Viridiplantae > Streptophyta > Magnoliopsida > Sapindales > Rutaceae > Zanthoxylum > Zanthoxylum bungeanum. The sequence goes on from SKCR01020764.1 coordinate 30,836, forward strand.
TCTAACCGTGATGATTTTATACTTTAGCCGATTTGTTTGTCTACTTCGTGTCGAAACTGTAAAAGTTTCCGATTTGTGTTTCAAAAGAAACACATAACCATAACGCGATGCCACATCCGTAAAGGTCACGAAATATTCATATCCACCTCTAGCCTAGCTAGACATGGGCCCACTTGCTTCACTATGAACTAGGGCTAACAGATCTGTGGCATTTGAATTTTTACCAAGTAAATAGTATTTTAGGCACTTTGCCCAATAAACTAGATTCGTAGACTTTATTTGAATGGTATCAAATTAGTCCTAGTACCCACTCTTCAAAAGTGTGGATATACGATTCTTGTTTAATTGTGTCCCAGACAACAATGCCACAATAATTTCTTCTTGATAAAATCAGTTTGAGCTATTTGTTTGTCATGTTATATGTTTGAGATTTATTTATATTCAAAATATAAATGTTGTTATTCACATCTAATGTGTTTATCTCAATATCATCTTTATATAATAAAACACTTTAGTGTTCTAGAATATAAAGGTAAATCCGTAACAGATTAAACACTGATATAGAGATAATGTTTATAGTCAAACTAGTTACATTATAACAGTTTCCTAATTTAAGTACAAACCCGAGGGTAGTTCCTAAAATAGGTATCTACGGTTGAAACAGAGATTTTCGTCCCGTTTCCAATTCGCAGATAAATCTCTATGGAAGTCAGTATCCTGCTCAAAGCAGATTCTGAACACCAGTATATATTAATGTACCACACTAAGTATTTAAAATCCAATTTTTAATACTAGTAGTGAACATAATATGACAAACATATTTGAAGTCGGAGCCTTGCTCGTCTTCAATTCCTTCATGTCTGCTTGTCCAAACGGCAGTCACGCTTCCGCGATCCCGTTTGCCACATTTAGGCAGACATTTTGGGATATGTCCTTTATATTCCTAGAAGAATATAATGATTTTGCCTTTGCCATTTTCACATTCCAGTAGCCTTTGGCCAAGCCTCCGGTTGCTAGAACATCGAAGTAGGGTGCGCCTTGCGCTACTTGCCTAATTGCAAAGTTTGACTTTGTCTCCTTGAGAATAGTCATTAACTCTCCAAGGGTTATTATTGTAATTTAGTACTTCTAAAATCTAAGTTAGATTTATGAAGATCCTTCAATTTCTTTATCATACTTTAAGGATCTAATCCTTAGTTCTGATTAAGAAATTAAGGAGTCTACTACGACAAGCTTAATGGATTAAGCACTAAAGTTATCATCACATGAATCTTCCAAAGATCATGCTCTACTATTTGCTTAACTCCGGGCTTAAGCATAATATGTTATTTTATCAAATAAAGTAACTTATTAATTTCCAGGACCATCCTGAAACTTTATTACCTATTTGAAAATTAAACCATTTAAATACATTTTCCTTAGGATTATGTTTTAAATGTCAATCTTTCAACTATATCTTGATTTTAATAGTCCAACTATTTAATCAACTATTTTCAGTACTATTCATTATAATGATTATTATAATCCAATTATATAATCAACTATAAATGATTTGTTTGAATACAGTCCAACTGTTTATTATAAACAACATTTAAATATTAGTCCAACTAACATTTATATTATTTGACGAATGATATTTGATTGAGCGCGTATGACAAGTAATTAAACGCATATTGCAAATTCAATTCTTGCCTCCCACTATTTATCGGCGAGCCTCTAACCCTCTGTCGAGTACTCGGGAAATCGTGTTTCCTAGTGGGTTAGGATCCCGTTAAATATCACACAATCTTGACTTTGGCCAACAAATTGTATGATAATTAACTAGGTAGATCTCTAAGATCAATTGGATCCCATCCAATTCCTAGATCCAGTAGGGGGACATCCAAGTCCGAAACATATATCTTATATATGCCAATATATCCAATATATTACCTAACCTTTTTCCTCTGAATCAACTAAGCATTGGCTTTGGCACAACAAACTTAGTGATCCCAGTCAAGCATGACCCATTGACCATGGAAAGCTTCGTAATCAATGTCGATGGACAAGAAGTGGTCTTGACTTTGGCCAACAAACCACAACTTGGACAAGACACCAATATGGAAGAAAGCTCTCGTGATTCAAACACATCCTCGACGGAAAAAGGCCTTGACTTTGGCCAACAAGCCAATGCCAGTCTTGGATCTTGAGTAAGAATCGCTCAATGGAAGGAAAAACGCTTAATATTTTGTGAGGGTTTTTCGCGTGCAAATTGGCAACCAATTTATTATCTTTGTTAATCTCGTCATCATACACCCTTAAACATGCATTCTAAACACATAATAAAGCGCGTATAAATAAATAATAATGATATGTGGATGGATACTTTACACAATGATCCTATATCAAATCTCTCCCTTTCTCTCTCTCCCGCTAGCACATGTATTACTTCTACCCGTTACACTACACTTCTAAAGAAACCTCATTTACATTGAGGGGAATAGGTGAGAAGAGAAATACAATGAGAAATGAGGTAATAGGCTGGACACGCAGGTCCAATTAATAAATTCAAAATTTATTACAACAATTTCTAAAATTGCCCCACCAATCTAATATACATCCGATATACATTATTCATGCATCGCAACCATGTATTCACACAAGCATGTTATCAATCAATCTAATCAAATTAATTAATCTGATATTAATGACCATCCAATGTTCAAACAACGATTTGATTTTGCGCGAGTCAAACTCGTTTTGCGAATAAGTACTCAAAGTACGAATTCTTGAATTAAATTAAACTACAACAATAAATCCAATTTAATATGTATTTAATACTAATCCACTATTTAATTCCAAATTAAATATTACACTTTATTAATAACCTTTACGACTAAATTCCAAATTTAATCGTTACGGGTCTCAAAGCCCGATTAACGTCCAACATTTATTTAATTAAAGTCCAATGGGCTTTTAATTAATTTCTTTAAGGCGTGGACTTTTGGTCAACTTGGGTCAAACCCAATAACCAAAGCCCAATCAAGGAGTAACCCCATAAGCCTAGAAATCAATTTAGGCCCATTAGGCCAAATTAAATATATTAAAGTCCATTAGTCGCATTTGGGCTTTATGGAAGCGGTTTTGGGCCCAAGTGGATCCAACCAATTTAGCCTAAACCTAACTTGGTACAACCAAGCCCAATTAGCCCATTTACAACATTCAAGCCCAAATCCAATTTAAAGCCCAATTAATTAATTACAAAAAAAAAATCCAATTTCACAATTTAATTACATAAAGTGTATATCATAACTAATTACCCAAATCAATATTTCTAAAACACCAAATTAGCTTAATTAATCATGCTTCTCATCATTAAATCATGTCCAACATAATTTAACAAAAATCAAACCCAAACATGCTATACAAGTCTCGGCTAAGTGAGGATTTTTATGTCCAATTTTAAATCCAATCCAATTGAATCCAATTAAATATTAAATCAACATTTCCAATTGATTCCAACTCATCCAATGAATCAAAAAATCAAAAATCCATGACATTAGGGCATCTTATTGATTTGGCCAAGCCATCCAATTTTGGGGAAAATTTTTCCAAACACAATTTCTTTAAATTGATCCAATCAAACTTCAATTCAACAACATTTAAGCATACTAAATCATCCAATTTCATTAAATCATGCTCAAATTCATTTTACCCAATTTTAAGTCCTAAATTATTTTCATGCTCAACCTTGCTCATAGATACCATTGTTGGAATTCTCTAAGCTTCCCAAGATCATTTCAAGCATTTAAAATACAAAGTGAATACTACGAAGAAGTTGCGAAATATTACATCGAGCGGTTGAGACGATGCGGTGAAGACAAAAAACTTTCTACCCTCCTCCATGAAGCTCGGCAGTGGGCTGTTTGGTCCTCCAAGAAATTCGGCCATGGTCCTCCATTGAAGTCTTCAAGCTCCAAGCTTCCAAAATGGATTCCAAGCTCACGAAATTAGTTCCCTATCACCTTTGTATGGCTCCTATGTGTGCTAGCACTCAAGAAACTTGCCACAAATTTCCCTAGCTTCTCCTTTAGTTCTCGGTCCTACCAAAAACCAGAAGAAAATGGCCTGTTGGCCGAGAGAGAGAAGATGAGCATTTTGGCTCCAAACCGTAAAAGAGAGAGAGAGAGTGATGGATGGATTTTTGGTAATTCATTTTTTTGTGTATCTATCACAATTTTCAATTTTCAAAAAAATCAAATAAAATGATTTTCCAAAAAACAAAAGTCAAGCCAATAAATGATTGCCAACTACCACCATCAAGTCACATCACTCAATCAATCAAGTGACAAGTTGTCACATCACTCAAAGTGACTAATGATTTGACGCTTGATGCGATTAGCGATTTGACGCTTGATTTGACTTGCGTGCCGCACTCGAATTCGAAATGCGAATGCGCTCGTAAACAATCTCGGGCTCGGGTTCGCTAATTCCAAATTAACGAATTTTCCGTTGCGACATAATTAAATGATTATGCCTAGCAAAATCACTATTCACGTCGCTAACGTATTAATTCTAAATTAACTCGTTCGCCCGAATTAAAATCTAATTTTAATTCCGCGTCGAAATCCATTTCGTTAATATATCGAATATATTAATTTATCGATTAATTCCAAATTAATCGTTATCTCTCTTTAAATGATATTTTATCCCAGATAAAATATCTCCGCAATTAATCCCAGATTTATTTTCTCTCTCATCTAATTAATCGCAGATTAATTAAAGTACGAGTCATACGTCATCGGTGAATCTTCGGGAAGCGACCCATGAGATCCCCAGATATGTTGGAAGTAAATGCGGTCGTTGGACTATCCGATCACGTAAGTACCTAGTATTATGTTTGTACCAATTTACAAGACAAGGTTGGCTTCTAGCAAAGCGCCATGCCTACCCAATTCTATAGAAATATCCTTACAGGAATATAGCGATCTATATCAGGCGTAGTATACGTAGTATTGCGTATTTCGATCCTGTATCGAATGTCACATGCTAGGCCTGGGGCTGGAACTGTGTCTGCCCCGTACGAAGCACATGTCGGATGTCTGGTAACTAGTCTCTATAATCGGATAAACATGACCTTGTCATTTTATCCCGATGACTGCAGTACATAAGAGAACCAGTACCGTATCCTACGTGACCATCATCTCCATATGACTAGAGTGATACTTCCGTCTTGACATCACACCCAACACACTACGATTCTCAATATACCCAGCAGAGGCGTACACAGAACCTGTTAAAGCCCTGGACGACCAAAACCAAAGTATATTGATTGTCGCAAGTATTAGCGGTGCAAGTCTCAAGTTAAGACCAAATACACCTACCCTGATTTCGGACTTCCATAGACACATAGTCATACTACCAATGGAATTCCGATGGGGTCTATCCAGAGCGAAGCTGTTTCCCGTACCATCGGTAAAACACAACCTCCTATTACACTTGCATGAGTATCCTATACCCAAATATATGAGAACTATGCCGTTGTGCCCTCACAAACGTGCACAAGTGTAATACTAGTCTTTTACGCATTATCGATGTCCAATCTCGATAATACTCTGACTATGGATATTTAATGATTTATCCTTCATGGACTGATACTGTCTCATATCATTCTCAATCCAGGAACTAATCATATGGACCTCCTATCATTTATACATCTTGGTGATCTAATCACAAATGATAAGAAAGCTATCTTCCTTGTCACATAGTTAATTTGTACAACAACACCATGATCTGTACAAATAGTGACGCTATGGGTCATAATTGTCCAACAAGTACAAGATAGAATAAAAGAGGAAATAGTTCTAAGTGAGAGATCTAGAAGGAAAGTTATCTGGATGAAACGATGAAGAGAGAAAGTACTAGCTAAACAGTGACGAGTATGTAAAATGACAACATTAAACATAACTTGAGATGTGTGAGAGGTGACATCTTTCGGAGAAGGAAACAAAGGTATAGACCCTAGAAGTTTCAGGTACATAACAGAGTGGGAGAATAGACAAAAAGGACAACAAGTAAAAAGGTTTGGCAATGAAACGGTTAAGGTGCAAAGATAGTAAAGGAAAAACACTGAGTAAGTATTGGTAGAAGTGTAGAATCATACAGAATCGAGAAAATGAGTTTTCTACTATATGGTAAACCATAAGAAAGAGTATAAAATCAAGTAAAAGAGAAATTGGTATAACATATAACCAAGTTTGGAAAACAAATTGGTATGAAACTCCGTAGTCAGATTTATAGTAATAATGAAAACAAAGAACGAAAGGAAATGAACTTTAGCGGGCCAAAACGTCAGCATAGATGTTAATAACATGGAATGCAGTTTAAGCAAAAAGTCCTAGGTGGACACTACCAGTGAGTCAAGAAACCTTAAACCCCCATTTGAATAAGTAGAAACATTGGGACTTGAAGAGAAGTTCATGAATAGTTTGAACTTGGTAAAGAGAATATAGAGAGTTAAGCAACTAGAATATGGAAAAGAATATACAGATCTAGTTTAAACAATTGAAGCTAAAGGAATATCTAACAGAAATAACGTTAAAATACAACTCCTGTAATTTATCGATTTCGAAAAGAGAGTATGGGAAACCTAATCATGAGGCACCAATATCCCTAGTGAGAGAGTAAAAGGTATTAAGCTAATGAGGACTTGATCGAATATAACCAAAGATTTAGAGAAAGATATTTCCTTGGAGACAAAAGAATGTTGAGCACAACTAGAGGTGCAGAAATAAGGTAGGCCAGGATACCTAGTAAAGATCTTATTGAGCGAAAACACACTTAAGGATATTCCTAGAAGTTGTGAATATCGGAGCGGTAGTTATTCAAGTGTGACATAAGGTTCAATGAATAAGTTAAACATTAAGAAAAATAGAGAATATCATATACTTATTAATTAAGTGGAAAATGATCAGTCAGGAAAAAACCTTAATTGCTAAGCCAAATAGAAGCTCCAAGGATACATAATAGTTATAGCCAAGTAAGAGATCACGCAATGGATGAAAAGAAGATGGGCATATAGTCAGTTAAAGCTGGTGGTTGATAAGGAACCCATAAACTCGATAATCTATGATAAGATTCAAAGTTTAAAGAGGATTCGAAGACGAATCCTATTTAGGGGGAGAATTTGTAACGAATGGGAATTCTGAATAACTTATACACTGGGAGACAAGTTTCTCATAATATAAATTATGATTGGAAATATAAAACCCTTGCGAGACGAATATTGGTAAATTCCTCGAGAATCTGATATCAGACGTTAAGATGCTTCACTACGAACAACCCATGGTATTTGGGCCGTAAACTTCTCATACAGACTCCAATTTTTATGAATTTTATATTGTCGGAAATCTGAGATCGAGATCTACAGCTTTTGCGTTGAACAAGTTTCCAAATTCGGGCCAGAAATCGGTCAAAAAGACAAGTCAAGTTCAGATGAATAATAATTTTGGACTCAATTGGAAGAATCCCAAACTTTCTACACAATTCTAACTTATCTCCAACCTTCCAAATATCATACATCCCCCACTATATATAAGAGTATACTATTCATAAATCATAAAATTTTGAAACAGAAATAGAAGAAGAAATTGTGAGAAGAGGAAGAAGAAGAAGGAAGAAGAATGAAAGAAGACAAGAAGAAGAAAGAAGAAGAAAGAATCAATAAGGGATGGAACCCATGAAACCCTAAAGGATGAGGAAAATCAAGCATAAAGAAGGTAAAAATTTTGACCCAAAAGTTTAGTTATGGAATTTTTATAAGTTTGATGTCATGATAAGATTATTGGTGTAATAAGGGTTTCCAATTAGTAATTTATGTGTAGAAAAATTGATTAAGTGTTCAATTGGTGTTTTGGAAATTTTTTGAGGATTAATATAGTAATGTGAAAAATGAAATGAAGAGTATTTGAGGATGATAATGATGATGGTGTAGAATGTATAATTGAGGATATTTACTTGTGTGATTGTTGGGGGGAAATTTGGAGCATTTGGGTATGAGAAAATGAAGATTTAGGCCTAGTATTGGCCTTGCATCGTGATGCAGAAAGCCCCGCGTCGCAACGTGATCTGGGAAATTACCCAGAAATGCTTCTGGTGTAAGTCGCGTCGTGACGCGAAGGGTTCATGCATGGCGATACACACGGCAAAAATCAGGGTACGTCTATGGATGATTTGCGCCGTGACGCGCGATGCCTTTGAGTCGTGACGCGTGAGTCAATAATTGCCCAAATTAGTTTCAAGATATTCCAGTTTCACCCCAACGTATTAGAGACTACCCAATAAGTCTCGTATCAACCCGTACGTATAAATTACGTCATGATTTACATACTATATGTTTTAGAGTGATAGTCCTTAATTAAACAAGCAAATTTAGCTTAGTCCCGATAAATATATATATATATATATTCTTCGTCCATTACCTGAACGGAAGTATCAATGATAGATCATCGCAGGAATCATAAATTTCTCCAGCAAAGTGAATAATTGATAGTGGAATTCCGAAACCAGTGAGTGGACACTACTCTTTTTAATTGATTTTTTATTGTGTTCTTTTGCAAACAGACTTATGTTTACGCTTTAAGGCGTTAGATTATTTTTATCACAGTTATTTCATAAAGATTTATGTTTTAAGTTATGTTTGAGATATAAGTGTTTTTCAAGCATGATTTTATGATTTTTCGGGGCATGGGGAAAAACCCACCCCAGTATGTAACTTAAGATAGCCTGGAATTGACGGACAGAGGACATGTGCACATGTAGAGGACTGGGGGGATGACACATAACGCCCCAAGACCACCAGTTTCAGGGACAGTAGTGACATGCTTTGGGGGACAACGATGCGTAACGCCCTAAAGTCATGGATTTGCACTGCTGGTTCTAGTTAGGCGTATGGGGGGACGGCGATACGTAACGCCCCCATACGTCAAGTTTTTCAGAGCCAGACCAGTTTTTAGTTACCAGGTTTTCAGAAAATAATTTTCAGAAAATAGATTTCAGAAACAGTTTTCAGAAACCAGAGCTTAAAAAAATAGTTTTCAGAAAGATGAGTTCTATAAATGTGATTTCAGACACAGTATTAGAAAATAGTTTTCATATTAAGATTTCGTTTGTCACTTTGATTTTAAAATTAAATGTTTTGATATTAGTATTTCAGATTTTCGTCCACTCTCTTAGATCATATGACAAACTAACCCCCCACCACCACTAGTTTTCTATGGTTGCAGGTATTCTCGAAGGACGAGCTCGGGAGGACGGATACTGATGCAGTCAATTTGGATGGAGTCCACTAGTACAAGTTAGATAGAGTGTGAGTCCAGTTAGTTCAAATAAAAGATATATATTAGTCATGATTTATGATGGTCGTTGTAAAAGTATATGAAATTGAGTACCCAGTCATTAATGTTAAGTTTGTGAATTGTGTTATGAAGATTTGGCTTCGGTCCCACACATTTAAGTTATTTAAATAAAAGAAAAGAAAATATTAGTTTATGTTTATGGTGTAAGAGTCAGAGGCTCAGAGGGATAGTACGGCCTATTCATGCCGGTAACATCTCCCAGATCAGGGATGTTACACTTTTATCTAATAGTAGTTCTTCACCTCAATGAATAAGCTCCCCCTGATGAAATGCTCGCCTTCAAAAGATATCATCGGGATAATTTACTAAATCAATACATACCAATGTTATATATAAGCTTCTTAAAAGATGATGTTGGTAAGATTTGGATAAATTAACCTGTAAAGTTATCAGTGGGACGTATTTACTTGATATCAATTTGCTTACTTTGATGGAGCTCAAGAGTTTAGAAGACCTTGGTGAGATGTGCTTGGTTCTGTCTCTCTTGATGTATCCTTCTATAATTTTTACAATATAGGCAAAATCATCTTCATATATCATTGTTGTAATATTTGTAGCGGAGTTCAAGTTGCACGTGCTCTGAATGTGATGGATAAGTTACCTTAATGACCGGCGTAAACACACACGTATAACGCAAACGCACGTATCGTTCAAGTAGTATACAAATATCGATCCCACGAGGACTTAATTCCTACTGTTGTTATTAACTATTGAATCTATTTATTTACAAATATCTAATTAAATGGAGAAGAGAATGATTGTTTGATTGGTTGAATGTGGTTTTGCACAATAAATAAATAAATAAAAAGACAAAAGAAAATACTAAGGAAAATAACAAAAGACACAAAGATCTAGGGTTGTGATTTCTTTTAATATCATTTTAAAGATGAAGTGGTTATCTTAAAGTTGGGTAATATATTGATTTATTACCTGGAACACTAAATTATGTGTAAGCCTCTGTCGATGGTCAGACACAAATACCCAGTTTAACTTAATTGAACCATATGTCTATGTCAACCAAATTATATGGATTCATTAAGATTAAGTTCCAATAAAGGCTACCCCCGCCCGACAGGTATATTCCTATCCTGTAAGGAAATCTATAAGGGTTATCTATCCTCAAGGAAGATCGTGGGCTATTGAGTCTAAGGCTGAAACCTAAAATCCCTATGTCTAGTTCATTTTAGATTTACCAGATCAATTTTATTAATGGCCAGTTAATGAAAAAGCATTAAGATTAAGACTCAATAAATAAATCTTTATAATACCCAAACTATAATCTAACCCCTTATAAACCGGTGATATTAAAAGTCATCACAACCCCAGATAACTAACACATAACTATGGCTAGTAAAAACTTAAAAGTAAAAGATATAAAGTAAAAATGCTGAAAAGTAAAAGACATAAAGTAAAAACTGAAAAGTAAAATAAAATGCTAAGGTAAAAGGAATTACTTTTACTACTACTAATTTAGATATCTCCCATAAAATAATATATTAACTTGTGATTATTTTACCAACCAGCCATATAGGCGGTAACCTGATTAAGTCAAATTAAATCCAACCAGCCATAAAGGCGGAACCAAAATTTAATTACCAACCGACCAATCTGGCGGTATCCTTTATTAGTCAGGTTTAAACCAGATTAAAATTGAATTACCAACCGACCAATCTGGCGGTATCCTTTTTAAGTCAATATTTTAAATATTGAATATATTATTTTTAAGGGAGATTAATCTAAATAGTAATAGTAAAAGAATTACCTTTCACCCTAACTGGGGAAGTTACCTCCTCATGGTGAATAGTAAAAACTGTAAAAAGTAAGAAAGTAAATTACTGTGCGTAAAAGTAAATTGCGGGAAGTAAAAACTGAAAAGTAAAGAAAAGAAAGTGCGAAAGCGGAAATTAATTACTAAAAGCTGTAAATAAACAAACAAGATACAATCTTCTTAGTATTCTTAAGGAATTCCTTAGAAGAAAGTATGAATTTTACAAATGAAATGGCTTGGTATTTATAGGCAAAATTTTGCCTCCATCAAATCATCCATCAAATTCTCCACCAAATCCATTATTAATTTCTCCACTAATTACTCCACCAAATCCATAATTGCCCACTAATTGCTTATCTTGTTTGGTGGTGATTTGATAATTTTTATTAATTATTTATTAATTTATATTTTGCTTTGAAAATATTGATAATGACTTTAATAATTACACATCACACACTTCTGGATGGTTCATCAATTTCGGTCATGAAATATTCAGAATTCAAAAATATTTTCTCTTTCAAAGCTGTAGATATTTAAGTCTTGTTTAATCTGGAACTTGATTCAGCTCAATCCGATATAGGAGTAAAAAGTTATGCCTAAAATACGACAGATGCGCAAAACTGCAATTTCCAAAACTGCACTTCGTAAAAACGCCCTTTCAAGTTTCCAATATCCAAAATTAAAATATCAAGTCCAATAATTGCCCTTATTTGACCCATATTTCATCCTAAATGATTTCATTGAGACCCGATATTATTTTATCTGCAAAATAAAATAAAATACATCAAAACGTTCATCAAACCCGAGAAACTAAACAAAATATTAAGTTAAAGGGGCGGTAAATATTGATATATTTTCCGCTTATCACACCCCCAAACCTAACATTTTGCTAGTCCTCGAGCAAAACAAACAAATAAAATACAAGAAATATTTAAATTAAATTAAGCCACTTTCGTAGGGATCACGGTTGCATTTAGCGTATGCAACAAGCCTTTAAACCCTTAGGTGTCCCTAGTGGACGAGTTGTAGTCTCGTGAGGGTTTACAGCAAAGATACCCACAAACATTTTACAAAAGTAAAAAGGTAGTGAAACTAATGCACACAAAAGCAAAAAAAGACAAGCGAAAAGAGAATAAAGATGTTAGTGACTAATCAGGTGAAACTTCTACTCCAAGTTACTAGTTGTTTTGTTTCATTCTAAATTACCGAATAAGTAAATTCTCCGATTATTTTTACCATTCTTCATATACATAGCCAACAAGATATTAATCAACTCATTTTTGCCCACAACAGTCATAAGTGCAGTTGATAAGAGAGTAATATTTTTGTCCTAAAGTTCTATCAGATTTCACACCTTTTGGTAGCAATGGAATAATTTTTCTGATTTTTCTGATTTTTTCTTTGATTTTTTTTTCTATTTTTTATTTATATATAATATCTCCCATCTATGTAACGAGTGTTGGGTCGGTGGCTCCCAAACCAGTTGGCTTTAGGGCACCGGGTGTTAAGACACCCCTACGGAATTAATTACTCAGATTTCATATATATATATTTTTGCAGCATCTTTGATCCATGTAGCGAGCTTTGGGCCAGTGACTCCCAAACCAGTTGGTTTTAGGGCACTAGGTGTTAAAACACCCTTACAGACTTAATAACTCGGATCTCAGATTTTTTTTTTCTCTACTACTTTTTGAGATGCTTCCTCCAATTAAACTAGAGCACTGAATATTACAAACTTTTCAATTTTAACTCATGTCTGTATGTTACTATATATGTTAATAATACCTGTCAACTGAGCATATGAAGATCCATTTTAGTCCGTTTTATGGAGAATTCACAAATTAAATAATTCAAAATGAAGTAAACAAAAATTAACTTATTTCGAAAATAGGCTTGAGATACGTCTCAGGAGTGGAAACTCCTTACTCGGCTATCTTTTACCAATTTCACATTTTTAGTCAAAATAAAAACACAAAAACACAAAATATTTTTGTAATTTTTTTGAAAATTTTTCAATTTTTTTTATTTTTCGAAAAAATTTGGACTAAAAATAAAAACAACATACAAACTAAAAACAAGGTACTAATCAACTAATTCCATCCCCCAAACCTAAATGAGACATTGTCCCCAATGTCTTAAACAGTAGAAGAAGAGTTTAGAAAATAATACCTGGTTAGCTGAGAATCTACATGAAATTAAAGGTTAAGATCCAGATTAAAACGACGCCTCTTACCATGATCGTCCTCAGACCAATTTATCTTTGAAAGAATAGGGTCAACTTGTGGTTCATAGGCTAAGAGTTGGTCAATTAGATCCGGAGCAGTTCTGGCAGTAAAGAGTAGTTCTTTTAAAGGTTTTGACACGAACCCATTTCTCCGAGCATCATCAAGAAACACACAAAGAAAATCATAAAATCCATCAACATTAAACAGTCCAAGCGGTTTCTGGTGTATGTTCAGGTTCGCCCAAGATATAATTATAAAAATTTCCTCCAATGTGCCCAAGCCACCTGGCAAAGCGATAAAAGCATCAGCACGGTTAATCATTTCTACCAGTCGTTCAGACATACCTGGCACGATCAGTTCCTCTCCGTTTGATGATCCAATAAGATTTGCCTCTGCCAAGGGTTTTGGGATGATTCCCAAAACATGACTGCCTCCTTCTTGTACAGCCTTTGAAACGATCCCCATAAGTCCGAGATTTCCTCCGCCATATATTAAGTGCATATTCCTTGCAGCTAAGACTCGACCCAATTCCTGTGCTGCCTCTACGTATTGTGGCTTAGTACCAATACTAGTACAACAAAACACACAGATGTTTTCAACTCGTCTTCTTCCATTTTTTTTTATGTATTTCTTTCTCAAATCAGGATGCCTTCCAAAGTGCAATGACGAGCTGAATTTATAGTACCTGAAACGGGTGAGTAATAATAGCACTAGTATCTTCCAGAGGAAGCTTATTAGTTAAACAACAAAAGAAATCCTGAAAGGTCAAAAAGTCTGGATCCTGTCTACAAAAATAAAGATAATTACAACAGAAAAGCAAATCAAAGCAATAATTAAGGCAACGGAATTGTGTACGCAATACGCCACTCGTTTAGTATAAATTCATTAGGATGCGTCTCAAGAATCCATTCCTTATTCAGCCATCGCTAATGAATTAGCTTTCATTTTTTTGCCAAACACCATTCCTTATGTCTAAAAATGCTCCGTTTGTGCTTTTCCCTACAAAAATAACACACAAAATAAAAAAAATTCTACAACATGTATACACAAAATATAAAACAGAAATTACAACAAATTGCATGGGTTGCCTCCCTGCTAGCGCTAAATTTTTCGTTTTCAGCCAGACGTGACTGAAATCCATATGTCAAGGAGGTTTCAGCGTCGTTTTGGATGTTCGATTAAAGACAATCCCATGAGCGTTGCTTTTGAAGGGTCTCTTCCAACGGTAAAGTGGTAAAAAGAATTTTGTCTCATTCAGTGCTCGTGCCACCTTTTTGCTCCTTGTTGTTCCAGTGGTTCCTGCAAAGAAAGAAAGAAAATCAGGAGGTCTCTTATGGTGCTTGACTTGGAATGGGAGTTCCATTCTGTCAAGATTCTGGGCGATATCTTTGATTTGTACTCCCCAAAACAACGATGTTTCTCCTGAATGCTCTGGATTTTTATTAAGGTCAGAAATTTGCTCATCCATTTGCTCTGCTTCTTGTTCCACCTTTTCTTCACAGATGTATTGTAAAATTTTTGTATTCAGCTCTTCATCTGTCATCTGTGAGATACATGCTTCAAAATTGTCAACCTGAGGATGCAAAGATGTTTCTGACATTAGGTTTTCATCCTCTGATACGACTGGAATGGATGGTTCAGATAGATCTTCTTCAAACATCAAGGTAAAGCATGCTCCAAGATCTTCATTTTTAGGATTGAAAGTTTGATCCTCCGTTGTTGGTACAGTTGGTACAAGTAGATCAGCTTCATCCTCGTCAGAATCTGAATAATAAAAGTCAAATTGAGACTTTTCCGGTTCGGGCTCCTGAACTGATACCTCTGATTGTTGATACTGCTCAGCCTCCTCCTCTGTTAAGGTGTCATTGTGAATCTCTGGGTACTCGAAGGCTTCATCAGTGTCATCTGAAACTGGTTCTTGAGGTATGTAGTTCTGGTTTTCTGTGAATTGTCTCATTTGATCTGTCATCCTCTGAAGGATTTCTGATTGTCTCTGAATTTGTGCATCTAATTGAGATTCCCGTTCTTCGAGCCAATCTTTGAGCATGTGAATCTTTGATGGTTCTGATTGTTGATGGAGATCGTAGATAGATGGTGAATAAGATGAAAATTGTGGTTCTGTGAAATATGTTGGTTCTTCGTACCATGAATGATCTTGATAGCTCTGACACCCTGGATGGTAGTTGTATTTGCAGTAATCTCTAGGGTGGTTACCATTACATATGTCACATCTCCCCATTGCGTTCTATTGAGAAAATGTGGTATTGCTTGGTTCTGGCATCCAGTGATAGTTGTTGGGCTGGACAACAGGCCTCATAAATATGGAGATCGTAGATAGATGGTGGATAAGATGAAAATTGTGGTTCTGTGAAATATGTTGGTTCTTCGTACCATGAATGATCTTGATAGCTCTGACACCCTGGATGGTAGTTGTATTTGCAGTAATCTCTAGGGTGGTTACCATTACATATGTCACATCTCCCCATTGCGTTCTATTGAGCAAATGTGGTATTGCTTGGTTCTGGCATCCAGTGATAGTTGTTGGGCTGGACAACAGGCCTCAGAAAACCAGACCGTTGCTCCCAGATTTTGGGTGTATCTTCTAGTAAAGTTCGTGATCTCTCAATCTCCCAATAATGTTCCATTTTTCAATCACCTGAAAAAAAAGAAATAAAAATTACAGATAAAAATAAAGAAAATTAGATACAAGTAAATCAGATAACTTCAAAATTAATAACTCAAGAAAAATAAGTCCCCGGCAACGGCGCCAAAATCTTGACCGGTGTAAACACACACGTATAACGCAAGCGCACGTATCGTTCAAGTAGTATACAATATCGATCCCACGAGGACTAATTCCTACTGTTGTTATTAACTATTGAATCTATTTATTTACAAATATCTAATTAAATGGAGAAGAGAATGATTGTTTGATTGGTTGAATGTGGTTTTGCACAATAAATAAATAAATAAAAGACAAAAGAAAATACTAAGGAAAATAACAAAAGACACAAAGATCTAGGGTTGTGATTTCTTTTAATATCATTTTAAAGATGAAGTGGTTATCTTAAAGTTGGGTAATATATTGATTTATTAACCTGGAACACTAAATTATGTGTAAGCCTCTGTCGATGGTCAGACACAAATACCCAGTTTAACTTAATTGAACCATATGTCTATGTCAACCAAATTATATGGATTCATTAAGATTAAGTTCCAATAAAGGCTACCCCCGCCCGACAGGTATATTCCTATCCTGTAAGGAAATCTATTAAGGGTTATCTATCCTCAAGGAAGATCGTGGGCTATTGAGTCTAAGGCTGAAACCTAAAATCCCTATGTCTAGTTCATTTTAGATTTACCAGATCAATTTTATTAATGGCCAGTTAATGAAAAAGCATTAAGATTAAGACTCAATAAATAAATCTTTATAATACCCAAACTATAATCTAACCCCTTATAAACGGTGATATTAAAAGTCATCACAACCCCAGATAACTAACACATAACTATGGCTAGTAAAAACTTAAAAGTAAAAGATATAAAGTAAAAATGCTGAAAAGTAAAAGACATAAAGTAAAACTGAAAAGTAAAATAAAATGCTAAGGTAAAAGGAATTACTTTTACTACTACTAATTTAGATATCTCCCATAAAATAATATATTAACTTGTGATTATTTTACCAACCAGCCATATAGGCGGTAACCTGATTAAGTCAAATTAAATCCAACCAGCCATAAAGGCGGAACCAAAATTTAATTACCAACCGACCAATCTGGCGGTATCCTTTATTAGTCAGGTTTAAACCAGATTAAAATTGAATTACCAACCGACCAATCTGGCGGTATCCTTTTTAAGTCAATATTTTAAATAGTGAATATATTATTTTTAAGGGAGATTAATCTAAATAGTAATAGTAAAAGAATTACCTTTCACCCTAACTGGGGAAGTTACCTCCTCATGGTGAATAGTAAAAACTGTAAAAAGTAAGAAAGTAAATTACTGTGCGTAAAAGTAAATTGCGGGAAGTAAAAACTGAAAAGTAAAGAAAAGAAAGTGCGAAAGCGGAAATTAATTACTAAAAGCTGTAAATAAACAAACAAGATACAATCTTCTTAGTATTCTTAAGGAATTCCTTAGAAGAAAGTATGAATTTTACAAATGAAATGGCTTGGTATTTATAGGCAAAATTTTGCCTCCATCAAATTCTCCACCAAATCCATTATTAATTTCTCCACTAATTACTCCACCAAATCCATAATTGCTCCACTAATTGCTTATCTTGTTTGGTGGTGATTTGATAATTTTTATTAATTATTTATTAATTTATATTTTGCTTTGAAAATAATTGATAATGACTTTAATAATTACACATCACACACTTCTGGATGGTTCATCAATTTCGGTCATGACATATTCAGAATTCAAAAATATTTTCTCTTTCAAAGCTGTAGATATTTGAGTCTTGTTTAATCTGGAACTTGATTCAGCTCAATCCGATATCGGAGTAAAAAGTTATGCCTAAAATACGACAGATGCGCAAAACTGCAATTTCCAAAACTGCACTTCGTCAAAAACGCCCTTTCAAGTTTCCAATATCCAAAATTAAAATATCAAGTCCAATAATTGCCCTTATTTGACCCATATTTCATCCTAAATGATTTCATTGAGATCCGATATTATTTTATCTGCAAAATAAAATAAAATACATCAAAACGTTCATCAAACCCGAGAAACTAAACACAATATTAAGTTAAAGGGGTGGTAAATATTGATATATTTTCCGCTCATCACTTAACCATATATATTCACTGTTTGCCTATCAGTGAACTTGTCTTATGAGGGTCAGAGATGTATCATATATCAGTACAGCCAACTAGACTTGGATTTTGTGTTAGCTCATTTGAATAAAATAATCAAAAGTCTTTTCTCCCATGAAGATAACAGAAAATATGTTTAACGTCATTCCAATGTCGCCGAGTTGGTACGAAGCTAAATCTTGTTAACAAATTAACTAAGAATATAATATCTAGTTTTATGTATTGAGCTATAATACGACACAAATTGCACTAAGATATGATACTTTTAGACCAAGTATCTTTTCATTATCTTCTTTATGACATAATAGATCCTTTTTAGAATCGAGAGATCGGAAAATCATTAGATTAGCTTTATCAATTTTGGAATATTTCAAAAGATTCTCAATTTAATTTAACCGTTGGATGAAGATATATTTAGGTTTGTACTCAGTCTGCAACTTGAGACAATACCTAATTTTCCTAATATTTCAAAATCTCTTTTCAAATATTCAGTAATTGTTAGAAGCTCTTTAGGAGTTTCAATTAAGTTCATGTCATTGACGTATACTACAATAATAGCATATCCAAATTTAGACTTTCTAATGAATACATATTGGTAGATAGAATCATTTATATGTCCATATTTCATTAAATATTCACTGAAACGATTATAGCACATATGTCTGGATGGTTTCAATTAGTATAAAGATCGTTGTAACTTGATTGAACATAAATTACGATCCTTTGATTTATATGATTCAGGCATTTTCAATCCTTCAGGGATTTTAATGTAATTATCAGTGTCAAATGACCTAAATATCCATGAGACATATATCAAGTCTTTTAGACGCTGCCAAGCTTATTAAAAATTGAAATATAATAGTATTCATCGCACGAGAATACCTTTATAGTCAATATTAGGTCTTTATAGGAAACCTCGTGCGCACTTTATATGTAATTATCTTGTTATGTTTATTACATTTCTTTATGAATACACATTTATATCCAATAGATTTGACATCTTCAAGTATCTAGACTAAGGCCAAATGCTTGACATTTGGTTAAAGAAATCAAGTATGCTTGAATTGCTTCTTTCGATTTGGACCAATCGTGTCTTTATCTATATTTATCGATAATTTGAGGTTTAAAATCATTTATAATTTCAATAGCTACTGTGAATATAAATACATTATCGATAACTAATTCATTATGATCCCACGTCTCATTTGTATAAATATAATTTATAAATTTTTTCTCTTTAGAAGTTTTTGTCTCTTCAGGGACTTGAGTCTCTCCAGGGATCACTATTTATTCTGCAACTATTGATTATGAGAATATGAGTGTATTTATAGCTCGAGCATTGTTTGTAACAAGATCATGATCTCTTATTTTCCTCTTCCGGGGAACAATATCTTTTGAACCAAGTGATCTGCCACGCTTCTGACGTGTAACAGACAATCCATTAATTGCTTTTACACTAGATTGTTCAACAGGAACAATAACCCAGGTTAGTGTATTAACAACTAGAATATGTGAATTGGTTACTTTTGATATTGATTGGTGTGAGAATTTAAATGAGACATAGTAAACAAATTCTAAGAAAGTGTGTCTTACTTCAGGAAGCTTCATTTTTGTTTTAAAAGAGAGGAAAAATGTCTCATTTAAATGGCAATGTTAGAAGTTCCAATTGCTAACAAGATTATGACACTTTTTAAGGCCTTCAATTAGGTCAACAAGACCATAGATTGTATATACTTTTACTCCAAGTAATATTAATATTTATGAGTAAAACATATACAAATTACACAGTATAAAGTATAAAGTATAAAGTACTAATTAACATATAATTTTCTTTCTTTATTTCAAAGACATTCGACACATTAATGTGAACAAGATTTGCTGGATTTTTAGCCACTCTAATATTTCTTATATGCTGGTTATATCCATTTTTATCATTTTTTCATCAAGGGGATTTGTGACTATTGTTAGGACATTAATCATGTCATTCTTTTACACACACACACACACGCGCGCGCGCGCGCGCGCACACACACACACACAACACACACACACACACACACACACACACACACACACACACACACACACACACACACACACACACACACACACCACACACACACACAACACACACACACACACACACACACACACACACACACACACACACACACACACATATATATCCATTATGATATATTTTATATTCACTTTAGGGAATGATAAATATATTATTTCCAAAAAAAAAAAAAAAAATTTCAATTTCAGCTGTGAGATAATGTTAGATAAAATTGAGTTGCAGTCAATAACAATAGACTATCTATGTCTTTTATAGTAGTCAGAGCTTCAAGCTTTCTTATAAAACATGACAAAGAAAAATATTTTTCCTTCGGAAATATTTATTTTCCTTTATGGTACATTACAAGCACATATCTTGGATTCATATTTTAATAACTATACCCCATGAAATAAAATTGCATAATAAGACATCGAGAATAAAAAATTCATATTCATCTATAGAACTCCAAGTTCAAATATATGATACTGTTAGCTTAGAATTTTAGGTTCTCAATATTTTAAGTGGTAACTTAAAACTTCAAGTTCTAATTTATTTATAATTGCCAATAGTAAAGATATACTTGTGTTTTGATATGATAACTATTTCAGCGGATATCTTTGAAATTCAACATATTTCTACTGGATATGGTTGAATATAAAATATTTTCGATATATAGTTTAGTTTCACTTGCTACTAAAATTATGGCTCTTCCAGAGCTTTCAATTAATATTAAGTTCGAGAAATATTTCTTATCTCCAAAAATGTATAACAACACTACCAACTATGTATATCTCCTCCTCTTTTTTCGAGAGCACATAATTTATTTTGTAATTCTATATGATTTCTAAAAATCTCCATAAAGGTTGATCAATGATATCTACAAATAATATACAAATTTTATGTACATCAAGTACATAATCATTGTATTTTTGTATCATTCAAAGTAATATCTTCAAAATATTTGAAAGTACTAAACATCTTCTGGATATTTGAAAGATCTAACCTTTTTATCATAAACATATCACATCCGATGATGATTCAGATTTTAATATACTTAAAATAATAATTCAAGATTGTAAGGAGGAAGTATATGAAAATAAATAATTTTAATGTAAATAAGGAGATATAAAGAGAGTAATACAAAATTATAAATTGTAGTCACAATTGTGTTATGATTTCACTTACCAAAGCCTTATTCCTTTACTGCGGCATAATTTATGGATTATATCTATACTTAGTGAGAATTGATATTTACTACTGGGAATATTAAGAAATTGATTTTCGTGTTCTATGAGAACATTATTTTTTATTTATAAATTGTGGTTTAGAACTGCAGGTTCTGATATTAGAAGCTAATTTAAACTTCACGTCTAATTAACTTTTTATTATTGCAGACTTCTATGCATATTCGGAACTTCATGCTCTCTTGAAAAATATTTATTTGATATAGAATTTCAGGTTCTTATATTACATTATTATTTAGAACACCAGGTTCTAAAAAGGAAATTATTATATTTAGAAATTCAAGTTCGTATATATTATATTATAAATTCAAAACTTCAGATTTTGTGGTAGATTTAAAACTTATGTTCTAATCTAAAATTTTTAATTGATGGGTTAGAACTTCAGGTTCTTTAATTGTAAAATAAATTTAGAATTTCGGATTCTATAATTATTTTGTGGATTTAGAACTTCAGGTTCTAATCTAAAGATTAATTAATGAGGTTAATCTTTAAATTTTCATGTTCTGATTTACCTATTAAATTTAATTATAGTTATGAAAGAAACTACAATAATTAAAAATTTAAAAAAAAAAACTCACAATAATTAAATATTTTTTTTTTTTTTTTTTTTTATGTGGAGGGTCCAAATTAATAACAACTAGAGAACATACTCATAAAAATAACTAAGATACTAAACTAATAATAATAAATAAAAGATAACATAATGTATTAAAATTAAAAATTCTAATTTAAAATTAAACTAAGAACTTCAGGTTCTAGTAACTTTAATCATCATCATCCAAATCGTCATCTTCCAATTCAAATCAAAGGAGCCAAATCTTTCAGTTCAAATCAAAGAAGCCAATCCAAAGGCTTCAGGCCTTATTATCATGATAACAGATGATGGTTCCGCAATGATACGGCTCTATTTGATTGTACGACAATCATAATCATATTCGGTGGTAAATTATTATGATCACATTCAATGACTTTGATCATGATCCAATTCGGTGGCATCCAGCGTTGCCGTATATCATGATCTAATTCAGCACATTTTATCACTGCCTTTGATCATGATGAACGATGCTAAATGATCAAAATCTATTATCATCATTATCTGGTCAAAGCCTTTGATACTGAAAGTTGGTATTTTATTTAGGTTCTTACTCAATGCAGAATAATTCACAATTAATTAAGACAAATCCTAATTAATGTGTCTATTGATTCTCAAAAAATAACCTTAAATCTAACAACACTAATATATCAATTCAAAATATTAAATCAATCCAGAAAATAAATTCAATCACATAAATCAACACAGTAATTTGTTAACGAAGTGAAAAACTCGTGCGAGTAAAAAATCACTTCAGGTATCTCGGCTACCAGCCCAAAATCCACTATAAAAGAGAAATACTTACAACGATGGTAAAAGATATATGGTGGCAACTCCACCGACTGTAGTACCTCTAGATTGCAAGAACGCGAAGAACTCCTCGAGTTCGTACCCCACGGTTTCTTCATAATTTCTGAAGTCTCTGAGTGGATCAACTCTGCAAATACGTCGGAACTCCGACTACCAATCTTCCTCCTTGAGAAATCTGAAGGGTTAGGAAATTGGGTTTGGTTGTGTTGATGGTAAATCAAAGAACGATCTCACCAAAATAGAGAAGACAAGAAAATAAGGAAATCTTCAAGGTGAGAACAAGTAGATTGAAAAGCTGAGAATTTGTTTAGGCTCAAGATAATATGTTTCCAACCCTTATGAAGGTGGCTATTTGTTTCTTTAAATAGGTAGGACAAGAGCTAGGGTTTCCAAAGGTAAAATAGCTTGAAAACGCGTCTAAAATAACTAAGTTACGCACGGGCATTCGAAAGCCACTCGAACGCGTGCTTACTGGAAGGTTTCGTTCGGACGCATACTCGAACGCACCTCGAATGTTTGCTCTCATAAATATTTTGTTCGAACCTAACAACGAACATGACACTAAAGCCACACGTTCGAACGCAGCATTAACGCATGTCTGATCTTCATGCACAGCTTTGCCAAAAACCAGTCCAATTGTTCCAAGTTTTATAAAACTTATTACAACTCAATTAAACTTGTTTTGTTACGGATATTGCCAATAAAAATGGAATTAACAGATAAAATTCTCTTTATTAATAGATTTACAAATTGGATGCTTATTGGTTTTGATAGGTAGCTTATGATATTCAACTTTCGTTTTTAGCAGATTGACTTTTGACCTTGTCTCAAATAATAATTCGTTTTTAGGCTTCAGGCCTAATTTTGAATAATAATACATATCGTGTTGATAACGTCTTATAAAATAAGAGGAAAAAGAAAAAAAAAAGATGATACTTTGAAAGCTGCAGACTTTGCTTATTGATTCTGAGTAATGAATTTACAAGAGTTGCTCTCTATTTATAGGGAGAGATTAAAGTGATATTATTAACCCTAAATAATATGAGATATGTTGCAAATAAAAAATCAAGATAAAATATAAAGACTATTAAAGTAAAGAGACCATCCATATTTACTACCGTTTATATATTTGTGTCAATAAGAAGCTTTAAGCCCATTTTTTCGACTGCCATAACTGTTTTTACAGTGTGTTTATACCGTTATTTTCAAAGATCGGATCACTGAACCATTTGAATCGAGAACTGGTCACAAGTTCAGTCAGAGTTAATTTTCAAAATCGGGCGTTAAAAAATTGTTAAAAAGCCTTAAAACTGAAAAACCAGACAAAATATCGGTGAATCAATCAATTCGATTTTAATTGACATTTTTTTCTTTTCAAAATTTAACCAAAAGCCTCAAGATTATTAACTCTAATTAACTCTAAAATTAACACAAAAATCCTTTTATAATTTGTAATTAATTAAATTTAGTTATGACATCATAATTACATCATCATGTTAAACTGACTAAACTAATGACCCATTAAATCTTCCAGATCAACAGTTCAATCACTGATCCTATTTTTAAAACATTGATTTATACTAAGCAGTAACGATTTTTGTTAGTTTTATATTTTGGTAGCACGAGTATCACTACAAAAAAATAAGGTCTTTAGCATCGAAAAACATCGACACTAAAATAGGAAATTTTGACGCTAAAGATCATTAGCGTCGAATATTTTCGACGTAAATTTTTTACGTTAAAGACCTTCAGTGTCGAAAAAAAATTTCGACGTCAAGTTTTTTTTACTTAATTAAAAAACCTAAATATTTTATATTTAGCGTCAAAAATTTCGACGCAAAAGGTAAGTTGATAGCGTTGAATGTTTCGATGCTAAATGTAAAATAATATTTAAAAATAAATAATCATTTTATTATGTTTTGCATCAAATGTTTCGAAGCTAAAGGCTCTTGGATTTTAAAAAATAATTATTAGAATAAAAATAATTTTACTGAATAATAGTAAAATTATTTTTATTATAATAATTATTTTTTGTTCTTATAAATTTAAAAATAAATTAAAATTAAAATTAAAATATAAAAATAAATTAAATTTATAATTAAATTTCATTAAATAAAATAAATACACAGTCATTTATAAATTAATAAATGAATATTTATAAAAATGAAAATAAAAAAAATAAAAATCACTACTGCTGTGATGGACAGACGGTCAAGGCCGATGCAGACTGACCGAGTGAAGCCTCCAGCATGTGCTTGAAAGTCCTCATCTACTGGTCGAACTCATAGATCTTCTTTTTTGGTTGTCCTCATCGATTTGCTACAGCTTCTCCTGAGCCTTCTTCAGCTCTTCTTTGGTACTGTCTAGCTCTTCATTGGCGATGTCTATTGTTCTTGAATGCAAAACAAAATAGAATAAGAAACAATAGTTGTCCAGATGATGTTGGCTTCTTACGAGTGTCAAGGCCGACATTGTATGCTGCCTGGTTCTTGAAAAACAGTTGCGACAACTCCTCATTTGGTAGAGGGTCAGACCTTGTCTCATGAACTTGTCGCTACACCCAAACCATTTCGTTATGTTTAAAAAAATTGAAGTTAATATTCGAACTTGAAAATAAAAAAATTAAATTTAAAACTATATTTAATTTAGTTTTAAAATAATTGACCCATTTCTTCTTCTCGTTATAGTGTGTCACTCGAAAAAACTCCAGAAATGACGACACCTCACTCGTGCTACTCTGCAAAAAACATAAAGTGGTTGTTAGTGTTAGTAAAATTAATGAAATGTTAAAAAATAATTTATGATATATTTACCTCAGAATGCTCAACATGGTGTTGGGAAAATGGCTTGGAGCCTCCATGACGGTTGAAACACAGGTGGCTGTGATTCTCTGCGTTTACTTGAAATTTATTCTACATTTAACAACATTGTCAGTATTAAAATAAAGAGAATTATTAGTTTCGTATTATTTTAAAAGTTACCTCGTGTTTCTTGCTCGACCAGAGCTCACACAATAATGTCAAGTCTTGCTCCTCTATACAACCAGGCTTGTGTTGTGGAGCCTCTGAATCCTCATGTTTGTCGAATATTGGTTTCATGACTTTTGTCATGAAATCCGTGTAACTCTTCCTTATGTGGTGGTCGAGATACTTAAGAACATTTGGTTTGTTTAGGTCCATTTTCAACCACTCATGCATGAATAGAAACCAATTAGAAATTTAATATAAAACAATAATTTAATGAAAAAAAAAACACTCAATACTGAAGTTTACTCACAAGTAGCGTGGGAAAGAGCTAGCTGATTTTCGTCTCCCGGGATCTTTCTCCATGACACATATTTTTGGGGAGCTTCAAACCGGACAGCAACACATATGGTATTGGTAAAAAAAAATGAAGAATAATGCATGGTCTGTCTTTCTCCATCATCCAATATCTCTATCTAGATGCGATCGTGGGCCTTGATGTGCTTAACCAATGCCAGGCCACACCTGCATCCTCGAGGCTTTATTATACTCGAGTCACCTGTGCCACCGGAGACCCCAGGATCAGCATGTGTCCCTATAAATGTAGATGACATCGAATAATAGCATTTCCGAGAATCTGGTGCTATCTACGAAACAAAAAAACAAACATGTACAAGTAAAAAGTGAAAAGACATGTATACACAATTGTTAGACGCACCTTTATCGAGGCGATGACTATTGCGCCTGGAGGCCAAGGCGGGGGAATGACATGCTGTTCTACTACTAAATTTTTTTTGGACTGGCTGCAGCAGGATGCTACTATTGTAACAGTAGCAAGTTCTGTTGTTGTAAACAACAGGAGCTTGCTGTTGTAACAGCAGCAGCAATCAACATCAATCAAAAATAATATTTTGATTTAAACCTTACAAAAATACAACAAAAATGGCGTGGAACAACATCAAATAAAAGAAGCCTGCAACATCATACTAGCACCCTAAGACTACCAATATCAAGTAATTAAACCAATGAAGCCTGCAACTCTTACCAGTTCGGTTCAAACCTACAACAAAAATATTTTGTATTGGCCAAAACCAACATCTCACCCACACACCTTATTCTCAAGAACATCATACTAGCACCCTAAGATTACCAATATTAATTAACCGAAGATAATCAACGCAATCAAAAAAATACCCATAGATTATTACCTTTTAAAATAAAGAAAATCAAGAATCCCCAAAGTGTACAGGTTTCGGCCAAGAGAGGTGTGGGGGTGGGGGGGGGGGGGGGGGTGGATTTGTGGGGGTTGTTTCTTCACTAGAGGAATGAAGTGATCTGCTCAACTTGCTGGTTAAAATGGCGTGGAAGAAGGGTGAGGAAGAGTGAAAGTAACAATACTGGTGCAGAGTGTTTGGCTGTCAAGAAAGTGGAGGGAAAAGTCTAAGGAGATCTAAAACCATTTGAGAGAAACTTTTCAATTATAATCTCTGCAACTTAGGTTACAATGCAAGCTGAGATTTATACAATTGGAGAAACAGAGAGACTAACAACAGACTGATTAACGGAAAGCTAACAACCTGAATCTGTTATAACAGAATGACAGATCAGCAAGGAAACTAAAGAGGAGAGAGTAGCTTAACATCCCCCCTCAAGCTTATGGTCTAGGACAGACCATGAGCTTGAAACGCAGATCAGCAAAATGATCAACACTTAACGGTTTAGTCAGCACATCTGCAATCTGATTGAAACCTGGAACATGTTCTACCAGCAGTTCCTTGCGAGCTATGTGCTCACGAATGAAATGAAGATCAAGTTCTATGTGTTTGGTGCGAGGATGATAAACAGGATTCTTGGCAATTGCCTCTGCGCTTTTGTTGTCGCACCAGATCTTTGGAGTCTGCACAATTACCACTTTCAATTCATTGAGTAGATAGGTAATCCAAAGAATTTCAGAAGCCACTAGAGCCAATGCTCGATACTCGGCCTCGGCTGTGGAGCGAGAGACAATACTTTGTTTCTTGGAAGACCAAGAGACTAGGTTGTGACCCAAGTAGACACAATATCCTCCAATGGACTTACGATCATCAGGGTCTGATGCCCAATCAGCATCTGAGTAGCCAGTTACAGTCAGATTACCACCACGCACAAACTGCAAGCCAAAGTTTGATGTGTTTTGAAGATATCTCAGAACCCTCTTGCAAGCTTGCCAATGGATTGTAGTGGGACAAGCCAAGAATTGGCTAAGCTTGTGAACAGAATAAGAAATTTCAGGTCTTGTGAGTGTAACATATTGAAGTGAACCAACTACACTTCTATAAAGTGTTGGATTCTCAAAAGGTTTGCCTTCATCCTTCCGCAGTTTTTCAGTTGTGCTCATTGGAGTAAGACACCCTTTACTATCCAGCATGTGTGCCTTCCTCAGTATATCACCTATATACTTTGTCTGAGACAGATGCAGACCTTCTGCAGAGGGAGTGACTTCCATTCCCAGAAAGTAACTGATATCACCAAGGTCTTTCAAAGCATATGTGGAGCTCAACTTAAGGATGATAGTGTCAACTAGAGTTTGATTGGAGCCAGTGATTAAAATATCATCAACATAAATGAGGATCATGATAACATCTGAGGCAAAGTGTCTAATAAAAAGAGAAGTGTCTGATTGAGAGACCTTGAACTCCCACTGTTTTAACGACGCCTTCAGCTTCTCATACCAAGCTCGTGGAGCTTGTTTCAAGCCATAAAGAGCCTTTTTCAGTTTACAGATATGATGGGGAAACTTGGGATGTAGGAAGCCTTCTGGTTGTGAGATGTAGACATCTTCGTCAAGTAGCCCATGTAGAAAGGCATTGTTGACATCCAACTGCCTGATTCGCCAATGATTAAACACTGCAAGACTGATCACAACTCTGATGGTGGAGGGCTTCACAACAGGGCTATATGTTTCAAAGAAATCCACTCCAAGAGTTTGATGGAAACCTTTTGCAACTAACCTTGCCTTATACCTGGCAATACTGCCATCAGGATTGTATTTGATTCTGAAAATCCACTTGGTTCCAATGACTTTAGACGCATACTCAGCTGGGACAAGCGTCCATGTGTGATTTCTCTCTAGAGCATCAAATTCCTCTTTCATGGCATGATACCATTTTGGGTCAGATAAGGCTGCTTTCACATTCAATGGTTCAAGTTCACTAGAGACTGCGAGGTAAGACTTGGGTTTGAAAATACCCGACTTGGACCTGGTTGTCATATGATGTGTAGGTAAAGCATGTGGGGCAGCAGTGGTGTTGTCAATGGAATTGTCCAAGGGATCATGAGAATGGGAAGATGAAGAGTGACTGTCAGAATTTTGAAGTTCATTTTGCTGGGCTACAAATTGTGAGGACTGCTGGTCAGGATCCTGATGATCCAGGACATCATCTGAGTGGTGACCTTGACTGCTGGGAGCAACAAGAGAATTGGAGGAAGGAACAATAAAGGTGTGAACAGGAACTGAGCTATGTGAATTGATTGATGAAGAACTGACAGTGGTAGGAAGAAATAATTCCTTATAGGGAAAATCAGACTCATCAAACGTTACATGTCTGGCAATATACATCCTACCTGATTTGTGTAAACACTTGTACCCTTTGTGTATGGGACTATATCCTAGGAAGAGACATTTCTCAGTGTGAAAGTTAAACTTGTGTTTATTGTAAGGTCTTAGAAGAGGATAACAGGCACACCCAAAGACTCTTAGGAAATTATAATCAGGCTTGATGTGATACAACTTCTCATAAGGTGACAGGTTGTTCAAAACAGTTGTGGGCATTCTGTTTATAAGATAGGAAGCAGTAAGAAATGAATCCCACCAATATGACAGAGGTAAATCAGCCTGAGCTAGAAGAGTCAGGCCTGTTTCAACAAGGTGTCTATGCTTTCTTTCTACAACTCCATTTTGATGATGAGTGTGAGGACAACTGTGTCTGAACTCAATACCTTCTGACTTTAGAAACTGAACAAAGTTTCTGTATTCACCACCCCAATCGGACTGTAGTGCCTTAATAGGTAAGCTCAGTTGTTTTTCAACAAGTAATTTGAAGGTTTTGAAGGTGTTTAGTGCCTCAGATTTGACTGTTAATGGGAAGATCCAATGGTATCTGGTGAAATCGTCAACAAAATTGATGTAATACCTATATCCATTAGTTGACTCTAAAGGTGAAGGACCCCAAACATCTGTATGTATGAGTTCAAGAGGAGATCTGGTCTTGATATAAGTGGCGGGAAAATGAAATCTATGTAATTTTCCATATTGACATGCTTTGCAGAAATCAAAAAGACATGAATGTGACAAACTTGACATATTACTGTCCAGAAATGAAGAACTTGCAATCTGTTTAAGGACATATTTACTTGGATGACCAAGCCTTTGATGAAACATACTAGCAACAGTAAAGGAAGAAGTAAGAGCTACATGAGTGTTTGAATTGTTTTTGATAAGACTAACTTTACTAATCTTATCAGCATCAACACTGTTTGTTAAAACAGATAACATGGATCGAGGTTTAGAATCAGAAGGTTGAACAGAATGAGGAGGACTTGTTTCTCCAAAGGTCAGCAGTCTATAGAGACCATTCTCAGAAGTTCCCTGGGCCAATATGGTTCCCTTCCTCTTGTCCTTGACAAAACAAATATTGGACAGAAACTCTATTAGGATATCATTATCTTTGATTAGCTTTGAAATGCTAAGAAGATTTTTGGTAATAAGAGGCACGCAAAGCATATCACACAGCATTAACTTAGAACCAAATGAAGTGTGAAAACAGCCACTACCTGTGAAGGCAATTTTAAGACCTTCTCCATTTCCAACTAAGAGCAAACTGTTACCTGAGAATTCACTTGCATTGCTCAAATTCTGCACATTGTTGGTGATATGATGAGTGGCTCCACTATCAAGGTACCAACCTTGATCTGCAACACTTTCTGGTGAAGCAAAGTAGGCTGCTGTGTTCTCCTGAAGTTGTTGTGGGAATGCTGTTGGCAGAGGCTGTTGTGGAAAAGGCTGTTGAGAAGGAAAAGAGTTGGCAAAGTATTCCTTGTTGAATCTGTTTCTGCACTCCATTGCTGTATGTCTGGGTTTGTAACAAATTTGGCATACTACATTAGCATTGTAGTTGCCTCTTCCACTTCCTGAATATCCTCTGCCATAACTATTGAAACCTCCTCTTGCCTGATTCCAGCTCCCATTGTTTCCTCTACCTTGCTGATTCCAGTTGCCTCCTTGATTTTTCCAATTTCCTACATTGTTGTTATTCCAATTGCCACTTCTGCCTTGACCATTAGAGTACACACTTCCTCTCCCAAAGTTATTGAAACTTCCTCTTCCAAAACTACTTCTGCCTTGGTTATTTCTTTGATTAAAGGTAGATTGAGTTAAGTTGGCATTGAAACTGGTTTTAGCCTCTTTAGCATTAGAAGTGTGATGACCTTCTAACCTTGCCTCATGTGCAAGAAGCATACCATACGCATCATCAACACTCATAGTAGCAAGATTAGCAGTAATAAGCACTACTACAGGATCATATTCTTGTCCAAGTGGTGTGATTAAATGTGTGATAAAATCAGATGTGTCTACAATGTATCCTGCTACTGCTAGGTTATCAGTGATGCTTTTCAACTTTGCAAAGTATTCTGTCAAAGACATATTGCCTTTCTTCAGATTAATTAGTTGAGATTTGAGTTGCACCTTTTTTGCTTCTGTTTCAGATCCAAATTGCTTCTCAAGACGTTTCCACAGCTCAAAAGATGAAGCCGAGCTTGCAACAAGCACCAAGATTTCAAGGCTCATACATGACATAAGCCAGCTCATTAGGATTTGATCCTGTCTCTTCCATAATTCTGGATTTGAGCCCTCAGGAACTTCTTTGCTTTCAATCAATCGTTCTAATCCATTGCCTTTAATTGACGAAATCACTTGCGATTTCCAGATCATGTAGTTGTTGCGTTCAAGCTTGATTGGAGTCGAGAAGGTGAAAGAAATTGCAGAGATCTGAGAACTATTCAACGAAGCCATGGCCTGATCTGTAGCTCTGATACCAAGTGAAAGTAACAATACTGGTGCAGAGTGTTTGGCTGTCAAGAAAGTGGAGGGAAAAGTCTAAGGAGATCTAAAACCATTTGAGAGAAACTTTTCAATTATAATCTCTGCAACTTAGGTTACAATGCAAGCTGAGATTTATACAATTGGAGAAACAGAGAGACTAACAACAGACTGATTAACGGAAAGCTAACAACCTGAATCTGTTATAACAGAATGACAGATCAGCAAGGAAACTAAAGAGGAGAGAGTAGCTTAACAGGAAGAAGGAGGTTCCAGAGAGCGAGAAAGATTGCGGAGGAGAGTGACTGATTTCGGGATTTTAATAATTCTTTAGTGTCGAAATAAATTTGACAGTAAAGGGTTCACAGTATATGAAAATTTTTAGAAATTTTTCAAAAAAAAAAATTGAATATTTTTAACAGCGTCGAATATATAGATTCGAAGCTGAAGATTTACTCTTTAGCGTCGAAAAATTATATTCGAAGCTAAAAGGTATTAGTATTCATAATATTAATATTAATAATATAATTATTGTTATTATTATTATTATTATTAATAAGTATATATGAACTTTAATATCTTCATATATCATCTTACTTTGATAATTAGCCATCCATTGTTGAATATATTTCTAATTTCAATAATAAATAATACATATATAAAAAATAAATTAGTCACTATTACATGTCACTTCATCATCATCACCATTTGAGGTTTCCTAGAAGGACTCGAACTCGTCTTCATCTTCGTCATCGTAATCATGCCCTTCCATTTCCATGCTAACTTGATAATAGGGAATTATCTCAATATTTTCCGTCGTTTCTCTAGTTAGAGTGATATCTTGAGTCCCAATGTTTTGTTCTTGAATATTTGGTAAATTAATTAAAGATCTATTCAGCAACTTCAAAGTCCTCAAGGACTTGTTCCAAATCAGAAATTGTGACAATATCTTTCTCTATGTGTCCCAAATACCAATATGTTGTAACTTATCTACAACCCTCCATCCATTTTATAGATTTGGATCAAGCAAATAAATAATAGACCGTGCTTGGATGCAAAAAATATATGGATTATTCTTGTACCAATAATGTTGAACATTAATTGATGTTGGATGGTTATGAAATTGAATTCTCCTCTTTTAGGCATTCGTGTCAAACCACTTGCATTCGAATAGCATTGTATGTCGTCGGGGTCTGTATATCAACTAAACGACTGATTGCAACACTCCATAGAAGTCAACAATATCATCGACGTGTTCTCCTGGTACTACAATTCCATAACTATGGGTTATGGGTGAAACATATCACTGCTCAACCCCGTTCACAATGCATCTACTATATTCGTAACCCTGCTTTTGAGGCCCGTGTACCAATGCAACTAACGAATGACGCGTCCAGTTGATAATTTCGTACTGGGTTGTTTATCTAACATAATTGCATGTTAATATAGCAAAAAAATGATATTTACCATTATCATAAAAATAATAGTAACTGTTAGGGCTTACAGTTGCCTCAAATCATTAAGGGAAGTCTATTTTGTGTCTTCCATTAACGTAGTGGTAACTAGTATATTGTAGTACAATAATATGCTGCCTAAAAAGTTTGTGGAAACATGTTTATCACATTTATAAATAAAAGATTAAAAAAATAAACTTGTGCACGTACAAGACTTACATTAAGTATGGTTACACCTCATCGCAATTACTCAATATAGACCAATGTACATTTTCAACTTCTTCCAGTGTTAGCAACTTGACACCTAATGATCCGAACAGTTTGCAATTTTAACGTAACATTATGATATTTTATTCATTAATTTCATCTCCAACGTAGTTTCTTATCTGGCAGTTAAATGGAGTTTCATTATTTTATATGTATATCGAACAAAATGTTATTGTCTCACTGATTAGGACTGCCTATGATATTGACCTTTCAGGCCGTGCTTTGCTTCTTACATATTATTTGTAATGTCCTAAAGCCCTGCAGCTATTACATATAATGTCCATAATTAATAAAATCAAACATAAAAATTAATATTGCTAATTTAATATTACCTCTCAATGAGGTACATCCAAATGTAAAGAATAGGACCTCCCCTCCTAGCTTCGGAGGGCAATTGCATGCCTAGATGTACCATCACGTCAAAAAAAGTTGGCAATATTCGCTCGAGCTTGCATAGGATGATCACGATTCCCCGCTCAAGTTCATCAATAACTATAACGAACGGTAATCTCGACTACTGTTATATTGTGGGACGAGTGTTACATAATAAAAATTATGTTCGAATACATATACAATCATGAAATGACTTTGGAGACAATCGATAAATTCTTCGAATTTTCGATACAAAATGGTACGATGTTCCACTCAGGACAGCCCATGATAATTGGGCCATAACGTTTTCATACAATCTCTGATTGTTATGAACTTTATATCATCAGAAAGATAAGATCGAGACCTATAACTTTCGCGTTGAACAGTTTTCTAATTTCGAATTAGACACAAGTAGAAAATGCAATTTAAAATTTTGGATGAATAGTGCTCGTGGACCCATCTAGAGAATTCTCAAACTACCTCAAATGCATAATAAAGGACCTGGTATGCCCGATTAGACACATTTCACATTCAATCGAGTGTACTTCATCCGGCGCGGCAAAGCATTGTGGTAAAGGTAGCCTTTAGGCAATTCCCTCGAATAGAGGACCTTTAATCCACCCTAGTCAGCCCATGCGCATTAAATTATCAATGCATGAATAAATAAATAAATAATATGGTACCTTGTATGCCGGATTGAACACATTTCACATTCAATCGAGTGTACCTCGTCCGGCGCGGCAAAACATCGTGGTAAAGGTAGCCTTTAGGTATTTCCCTCGAATAGAGGACCTTTAATCCACCCTAGTTAGCCCATGCGCACTAGAATGCAATGCATGCGTAAATAAAACAATGATATACAAAGGGTAAATGACATAATAAAAGGCGCGGCAAAACATCGTGGTAAAGGTAGCCTTTAGGCATTTCCCTCGAATAGAGGACCTTTAATCCACCCTAGTTAGCCCATGCACATTAAATTATCAATGCATGACTAAAGAAACAACACATCGAAAATAAATAGCGGAACAAAATTAAATACCAAAATGTAACACGTGCTTGAAAGTTTCTCAAGCAGTACGTGGAGTTGTATCCCAAGTACAGACCGCAATACCGTCCATTCGGATTCGGCTACGAAATTTACGTCTGGGTTTCCATCCGATATACCGCAAGAGGTAGCACCGACCATTTAACATAATGCCATCATTAACCCAATGTATACATGAAATGCAAGTGATGAAATAACAACACATAACGGAATCGATAAATAGTAAGCTAAGTGCGAAATATTAAAGGAAAATAAAATACTGAAAATAAATGCGGAATAGTAAAGAGATGTGACCAATGGTTTGACTGTTTTTAATATAGGGCTTTGCATGCCCGGTTGGACGTATTCCACTTCCAACCAAGCATGCTGTGTCCGGGATAACAAAATAAAATATAACAAAAGGTGCCCTCAGGTCTTACCTTTTAAATCGCTTCCAGGGAGTGCGTTACGTCGTCGCCGGAAGGGTTAATGCTCCGTTATTTTTTCTGGTTTGCCGCTATTTTTTGACTGCCGTTTTCACTATTTTCTTCTCTATTTTTCTACTATTTTTCCTTGCTGTTTTGCTCACTATTTTGTTGGTTTTGTGGACTATTTTGGGGTATTATTTTGGGACTGTTTGACTCACTGTTTAAAGGGTGTTTAGGGACTGTTTTAGTCTTGGTTTATGGGCTGTTTTTGTGTCGATTTTTCTGGTTCAGGGGGGCTCTCGGCTTTGATAATTTTTGTTTGTTTTATTGGGCAGTGGAGGGCTATTTTGTGTGCAAGGTTTCTTTGAGGGCTGCGTGGATAGGGGTTGGCTTATTTGGGGGCTGCTACGTGGGTCAGTTTTAGGGAGATGATCAGAAGGGAGCGAGAGGGGAGGGGGCTATCGTGGATTAGGGTTTAACTTTTACTGGTCTACTGTTACTGGTTCGTGAGGTTCAGTGGAGCTATAAGGAGTTGATGGTGATGGTGCCGTTTATGAGTGTTGAATGAGAGAAGCCGAGAGAGATTATAGGAAAGAGAGAGAGCCTTATGGTTTTTTTGGTTTCTTTTTGGTTTGCCGAGTATGTTTATGAAAGAGATGAGCAGGAGAGGGCCGATGAGTCAGAATGAGAGAGACCAGAGGCCGAGAGAGGTAAGGGACGTGAATTATGTTTTTTTATTATTGTGTGTTGTGGCCTTCAATCCTCTAAAAAGAGGGGTGAATCTCTAAGAGAAGAGAGAGCTTAAGGTTTTCTATTATTTTCTTATGTTTTTTTTGTTGAAGGTTGTTGTGAGTCTCTAAGGGGTTAATGGTTTGGGATTTTGGTTTCTTTTATAATGGTGCACTAGGGTTTCTAGGTAAGGAAGGGAATCATCTTCATAAGAGAGGTGATTAATTAGTTTATTAAAGGAAATGATCTTGTGTAATTTTGGTGGGGATATATTTATTTTGGGAGGTGATTGGACTTGGTTTGTTTGGTTTAGGAATGAGGATTTGTTTTATTTAATTTAGGATTTGATTTAATTTGTGACATGTATTTTAAATGTTTTAATTATTTTTTGATTGGGCTTGGTTAACTAAATGGGCTTTGGATGGGCTTGGGCGTATGGCTAGCAGTAAAACAGAAATACTGATGGTCGTTAGAACGCTTCTTAGGACGCTACACGAACGCCCGCAATCTGTTCGCCGTTCGAACGTGTTTCCGAACGTGGCACGAACGCAAACGCAGTGAACATGTGTATTAAATCTGATGACGTATTTATCTTGAATTTACCCTTCCGATGTCTGTTTCCCGTAACTTCCGTAACTTATCGGGTAGTGCCTCCGACCGAGGCTCATCATCGAGCTCATACAAAAATGCAAGTGTCTACAGTCGCCCCCACTTTGATGGGACTTGTGCAGTGTGTGACAGATACAATCATATCAAAGTCATGCATGCATTTTTTAATTACCTGGCTTGCCAGATGTTGCCGAACTTACCTGTTGTTTTGAGACGCTTCGAACTGAGTTGATTTGGTGAAGAGGTGCTGCGACCCCTAGGTCTTGTTCTCGAACCACCGAGTGGGTTTTGTTCCCGAAGTGAGCTGAGGGTCTTGTTCCCTAATTGAGATGAGGGTCTTGTTCCCGAATTGAGATGAGGGTCTTGTTCCCTATTTGAGTTGTGGGTCTTGTTCCCAAACTGAGTTGTGGGTCTTGTTCCCGATTTGAGATGAGGGTATTGTTCCCTATTTGAGTTGTGATTCTTGTTCCCAAATTGTGTTGCGGGTCTTGTTCCCTATTGTGGGTCTTGTTCCCAAATTGAGCTGCGGGTCTTGTTCTCAATTGTGGGTCTTGTTCCCGATTGTGGGTCTTGTTCCCGATCTGAATTGTGGGTCTTGTTCTCGAACTGAATTGTGGGTCTTATTCCTGATCTGAATTGTGGGTCTTGTTCTCGAACTGAATTATGGGTCTTGTTCCCGAACTGAATTGTGGGTCTTGTTCCCGAATTGAATTGTGTTGTGGGTCTTGTTCTCAATTTGAGTTGTGGGTCTTATTCCCGAACCATTTGTCTTTGCCAATTTTTCATTTTCTTCAAAACCTGCGAACAAAAATAAGACAAAAATTGCGTGCATGTGATATGTATGCATGTATGCATGGATGTGTTTCCTATTCCGCTGGGTTAGGCATTCCTTGTGCTCTCTGGCGCCCTTCGCTTACTAATGATCTTTAGTCGCCCCCTGGGCCTGTTTTCTGTTTCCTTCTGCCAGTTCTTTTCTGGTGATTGGTCAGTCCTCTTTAGTCTCATGGCTCAAGTCCATTATGTCCCTTATTCGTGAGGTGGTAGACCGGTCGCCCCCAGACTCGGTTTATCTTTTTTTTTTTCGTTGCTTGCACTCATCCAAAGTAGATCATTCGATGCGGTGTCCCATACTGTCATATCATATTACTCTCTTTTACGAGCTAGTCCCAATAGTTGTTCATATTATTGCCCTCAAATGATGCTCAATGTCGAAATCGGAGAACCTTCAAAGTACTCGATGTAACTCAAATCCGACTGTTTGAATAAATGATCTGAACCAGACTCAAAGTGTGTGTGTGCTAAGGTTCTTTTACAGCTTGATCCTTAGGTAAGCCAACTCGATGATCTTGTTTCAAATGATGGGATCAATAGGTCAAACCAACCTAGATGTCTTGACCATGCTCTGTAATTACTTCTCCGTACTCAATGTGATATGATTTTCTTTTTCTTTTCTTTCGTTTCTTTTTTGTCTTCCTTTTTTTCCAACACACCTACCATTTAAGGTAGCATTTCTCCTCATGGTGGTCCTAATACTCGCCCATGGGTAGCTTCACGCTTATCGATTATAGGTGGTTTGTATTTTCTTCTTCAGAGAATTTTCTTTCATTTCCAACCATATCACATATCGTAACACAAGTAAATCAGGATGGACATCTAAGCAAATGGTCATTCACTGATCCGTACTCTCTTCAACTAGTCACTTTGCTGACTACTCAGGCTTTCACTGCTAAGATCCTATAATTAAATGCTCGCGAGTCTAGTCGAGATCAACCACTCAAAATATCGGACGAGAGCATATCTCGCACTTATCATTTCTAAGGTTCCACCCTAAAGCAAACAATTTCATCATCGGACATATGTCTAACTATTAAGGACTAAAAACAAACAATTTCTTTTTCTTTTTCTTTCCTTTTTTTTCTCTTCTTTTTTTTTTGCTGAAGGCCCCCCAATGGGCTTTCTATCCTTGTCGTAAAGTTTTCTGTTCCTCGGTTTCTTTTTCCCCGATATCCATATTTGCTAAACTCTTCTTGACAAGTCTTCTTTTTCTAACCCAACAGATATCTATGATGGCTTTTAATACACAAAGGTTAACATGATGCGTGTATGCATGAGATGCGTGCGATGTACGAGATATAATATGCATATGGTTATCAAAAGCATAAAGGGTGGCTTCTATAGGTCATGCAACTATGGTTCACATGCGGGTTTATGAGGGTGTAGACAAAGGCTCTCGCTGGCGAAGGATTGCCCACAACTAGGTCTCCCCACTCAAGGGTTCGGACGACCAAGTGAGCGCACCTTTTTTATACGCTAAGGTACGTGCCAACGAGTGATGATACATGACTGACTGTCAAATGGATTTCTTATTGAAGATTCCTCAGAGGGGGGGTGGAGCGGAATCTCTTAAATACCCAAGCCTCTTAGGCTCTTATCGCCTTGGTGACAAGAATAGACAATAGGTCCTCCAAATTAGTCCATCACGGTAAGCTTTGG
This sequence comes from Zanthoxylum bungeanum, assembly GCA_019454045.1. NCBI lineage: Eukaryota > Viridiplantae > Streptophyta > Magnoliopsida > Sapindales > Rutaceae > Zanthoxylum > Zanthoxylum bungeanum. The sequence continues at coordinate 70,167 of SKCR01020764.1, forward strand.
GTAAATGATTATCTAGGTGCCTTCACAGCTTTTCCCTTCAGCTATAGAAAGGTAGTGAATGAAGGAAGACACCAAACCATTACCTAGCTCTAATAGTGCCTTTGATTAAACTTCTTCAACCCACTATAGACACGGTTAACTAAAACAAAAATCACAAACATTACAAGGCATTATTTCGGGGCCGATTCTCTATCCCCAGTGGAGTCACCAGACTGTAGGACACAGAAGTCGGCAATACTATCCCGGGCTCGTGGCCCGGTCGGGAGTCCGGAGTAGCCCGCAGGGACTAAACCGGAGAAATAAAATGGAGTAGTCACCCAGTGTGAACTGGGAAATGATTTAAGGCCGCACTCACCCCTCGCAAGGGAAGACCTCAAACCGTTGGGTTCAGAATGGTCCCTTACTTATGCAACTTGTAATGAACGGATTTATGTGATACTATAACCGAGTCTACGCAATATACATACGCAAGAATAACCTATATCTAAGTTTGCATATAACCTATATCTAAGTTTGCATGCATAGAAGTAAGTGAAATAAAGTCAAGCACACAATCTCATGAACACATTAAGTAGATAAATACGGAAAACGTCAATAATGAAATGATATGGTTAATTATGTAATGCAAAAGAGATGACCAAAGAAGCAAACATGCATGGAATATGATGAAAAGAAATTTGTTCACTGTATGTATGTTCATGTAGCGTTTGAAAACGCGTTCGAACGGTCAACAGAATGTTCGTGGTCGTATAGCATTCGGAAATGCGTTCGAACATGATGATACCTGATGCATGGTAAAGCAGAATGCATGCGCATTCGAGTAGCGTTCTGAAATGCGTTCGAACGGAAATGAGACAGAATGTTCACGTTCGTATAGCGTTCGGAAACGCGTTCGAATGAGATAAGACCTGATGCATGATAAAATAAAACACATGTGCGTACGAGTAGCATTCGTAAACACGTTCGAATGGACTGAGGCAGAATGCATACATTCGTGTAGCGTTCGGAAACGAATTAGAATGAGATTCCCAAAATGGTATCTGAAACGACGCAAACCCATACGTGAATAAACAAAATGCATAATATAGGACCTCGTATGCCCGATTGGACACATTTCACATTCAATCGAGTGTACTTTGTCCGGCGCGGCAAAACATCATGGTAAAGGTATCCTTTAGGCATTTCCCTCGAATAGAGGACCTTTAATCCACCCTAGTAAGCCCATGCGCATTAAATTATCAATGCATGAATAAACAAATAAATAATATGGGACCTTGTATGCCCGATTGAACACATTTCACATTCAATCGAGTGTACCTCGTCCGGCGTGGCAAAACATCGTGGTAAAGGTAGCCTTTAGGCATTTCCCTGGAATAGAGGACCTTTAATCCACCTTAGTTAGCCCATGCGCATTAAATTATCAATGCATGACTAAAGAAACAACACATCGAAAATAAATAGCGGAACAAAATTAAATACCAAAATGTAACACGTGCTTGAAAGTTTCTCAAGCGGTACGTGGAGTTGTATCCCAAGTACAGACCGTAATACCGTCCATTCAGATTCTGCTACGGAATTTACGTCTGGGTTTCCATCCGATATACCGCAAAAGGTAGCACCGACCATTTAACATAATGCCATCATTAACCCAAGGAATACATGAAATGCAAGTGATGAAATAATAACACATAACGGAAGCGATAAATAGTAAGCTAAGTGTGAAATATTAAAGGAAATAAATGACTGAAAATAAATGCGGAATAGTAAAGAGATGTGACCAATGATTTGGCCATTTTTAATATAGTGCTTCGCATGCCCGGTTGGACGTATTCCACGTCCAACCAAGCATGCAGTGTCCGGGATAACAAAATAAGATATAACAAAAGGTGCCATCAGGTCTTACCTTTTAAATCGCTTCCCGGGAGTGCGTTACGTCGTCACCGGAAGGCTTAATGCTCCGTTATTTTTTCTGGTTTGCCGCTGTTTTTTTACTGCCATTCCGCTGTTTTCTTCACTGTTTTTCTACTGTTTTTCCTTGTTGTTTTGCTCGCTGTTTGGTTGGTTTTGTGGACTATTTTGGGGTATTATTTTGGGACTGTTTGACTCACTGTTTAAAGAGTGCTTATGGGCTGTTTTGGTATTGGTTTATGGGCTGTTTTTGTGTCGATTTTTATGATTCAGGGGGGCTCTCGGATTTGATAATTTTTGTTTGTTTTATTACGCAGTGGATGGCTATTTTGTGTGCAAGGTTTCTTTGAGGGCTGCGTGGATATGGGTTGGCTTATGTGGGGGCTGCTACGTGGTTCAGTTTTAGGGAGATGATCAGAGAGGGAGCGAGAGGGGAGGGGGCTGTCGTGGATTATGGTTTAACTTTTACTGGTCTACTATTACTGGTTCGTGAGGTTCAGTGGAGCTATAAGGAGTTTATGGTGATGGTGCTGTTTCTTAGTGTTGAATGAGAGAAGCTGAGAGAGATGATAGGAAAGAGAGAGAGCCTTTGTGGTTTTTTGGTTTCTTTTTGGTTTGCCGAGTATGTTTATGAGAGAGATGAGCAGAAGAGGGCCGAGGAGTCAGAAGGAGAGAGACCAGAGGCCGAGAGAGTTAAGGGACGTGAATAAGGTTTTTTATTATTCTGTGTTCTAGCCGTGAATCCTCTAAAGAGAGGGGTGAATCTCTAAGAGAAGAGAGAGCTTAGGGTTTTCTATTATTTTCTTATGTTTTTTTTTAAGGTTGTTGTGAGTCTATAAAGGGTTAAGGGTTGGGATTTTGGTTTCTTTTATAATGGTGCACTGGGGTTTCTAGGTAAGGAATGGAATCATCTCCATAAGGGAGGTGATTAATTAGTTTATTAAAGGAAAGGATCTTGTGTATTTTTGGTGGGGATATATTTATTTTGGGAGGTGATTGGATTTGGTTTGTTTGGTTTAGGAAGGGGGATTTGTTTTATTTAATTTTGGATTTGATTTAATTTGTGACATGTATTTTAAATGTTTTAATTATTTTTGGATTGGACTTGGTGGGCTAAATGGGCTTTGGAATGGCTTGGGCGTGTGGCTAGCAGTAAAACAGAAATACCGATGGTCGTTCAAAACATTTCTTCGGACGCTACACGAACGCCCGCAATCTGTTTACCGTTCGAACGTGTTTCCGAACCCGGCACGAATGCAAACGCAGTGAACATGTGAATTAAATCTGGTGACGTACTTATCTTGAATTTACCCTTCCTACGTCTATTTCCCGCAACTTTTGCAACTTATCGGGTAGTGCCTCCGACCGAGGCTCATCATCGGGCTCATGCAAAAATATAAGTGTCTACACAAACACTTAAATAGATAAACTCAGCCTAATTTTGTAATATATTCCCCAGTTCATTTTCTAATAAGGGTTATCAATTAAAGGTCATCGAAGGAACCACAAATTCCTTCGACAAGTGAAGTAATGATAGCAGGACTCCAAATTTGTGAGTGGACACTCTTTCCTTATGTTGATTTTCATTATGACATTTTAATATCAGACTTACTTTTTCGCATTTACGACATTAGTCGAGTATACTTTCAGTTATGATAAAGAATGCTTTGAGAAATGATTTAGAAAAGTGATGATTTTATGTTTTCGAGACATGTGGGAAAAATCCACCTCAGTATGTAACTTGACTCAGATATTGGAATTGACAGATACAACATGTGCACATATAGAGCATGACTAGGGGGACGACGATACGTAACGTCCCAAGACCAAGTTAAGAAAGCAGACCCATGAGAAATGAATATACAAATAAATTAGCAAAAGTACCAGTACGGACAGTTAGGACAGCTGGGTACATAGCAGTGCGGATCTATAGCAAAGAGTAGAGATCGAGAAGGAAACTCTAAGCCGAACGCTCCCTAGATCAGGTAACACAAACTAAAGCTAATAATAAATATAAAAACAAATCAAAAGGATACGGCTCGTAGTAAGGAAGTGATGTAGTAAGCATAGATAATGTACTTGAGGACAATAAGTAAATGGAAGACTTTGGGTTGATTGATAAAATAAGGAACTTTAAGACATGGAATATCGAGTTGCTTCCAATGGAATTGAATATTAAAAACAAAGATGAGTATTCATAGATCTCTATGAAATGCCAAATACTCACCCCTCTACTTAGAGCTCAGTAAGGAGAAGAACAATAAAGAAGTGTATTTGACAATTAGACGAAGCGAGAAGTCTAGTAGATAGCCACATGATGAGCGGAAAATATATCAATATTTACCGCCCCTTTTACTTAATATTTTGTTTAGTTTCTCGGGTTTGATGAACGTTTTGATGTGTTTTATTTATTTTGCAGATAAAATAATATCGGGACTCAATGAAATCATTTAGGACGAAATGTGGATCAAATAAGGGCAATTATTGGACTTGATATATTAATTTTGGAGATTGGAAACTTGAAAGGGCGTTTTTGACGAAGTGCAGTTTGGAAATTCCAGTTTTGCGCATCTGTCGTATTTTGGGCATAACTGTTTACTCAGATATCGGATTGAGCTGATTCAAGTTCCAGATTAAAGAAGACTCAAAGATCTACAACTTTGAAAGAGAGAGAAAATATTTTCGAATTCTGATGATTTCATGACCGAAATTGATGAACCATCCAGAAGTGTGTGGAGTGTAATTATTAAAAGTCATTATCAATCATTTTCAAAGCAAAATATTAATTAATAAATAATTAATAAAAATTATCAAATCACCACCAACAGATAAGAAATTAGTGGAGCAATTATGGATTTGGTGGAGTAATTAGTGGAGAAATTAATAATGGATTTGGTGGAGAATTTGATTGATGATTTGATGGTGGCAAAATTTTGCCTATAAATACCAAGCCATTTCATTTGTAAAATTCATACTTTCTTCTTTGAAATTCTTAATGAATAAATAAGAAGATTGTATCTAGTTTGTTTATTTTTAGTTTTCAGTAATTAATTTTCAGTTTCGCACTTTCTTTTCTTTACTTTTCAGTTTTTACTTTCCGCAATTTACTTTTACGCACAGTACTTTTCTTTCTTTAATTTTTCAGTTTTTACTAACTTCCCCAGCTAGGTAATGAAAGGTAATTCTTTTACTATTGCTATTTAGATTAATCTCCCTTAAATATAATATATTCACTATTTAAAATATTGACTTAAAAGGATACCGCTATATTGGTCGGTTGGAATTCATTTAATCTGGTTTTAACCTGACTAATCAAGATACCGCCAGATTGGTCGGTTGGTAATTAAACTTTCTACCGCCTATATGGCAGGTTCATGGACAAATTTTACCGCCTTAATGGCCGGTTGGACTTAATTTGACTTAATCAGGTTACCGCCTATATGGCTGGTTGGAAAAAATATCACAAGTTTATATATTATTTTATGGGAGATATCTAAATTAGTAGTAGTAAAAGTAATTCCTTTACCTTAGCATTTTATTTTATTGTAATTTACTTTTCAGTATTTACTTTTACGCATTTTACTTTATGTCTTTTATTTTCAAGTTTTTACTAGCCCTAGTTATGTGTTGTAACTAAATTAGTTATCTGTGGTTGTGATGAAATCCAATATCACCGTTTTATAAGGGTTAGATTATAGTTTGGGTAATATAAAGATTTATTTATTGAGTCTTAATCTTAATGCTTTTTCATTAACTGGCCATTAATAAAATTGATCTGGTAAATCTAAAATGAACTAGACATAGGGATTTTAGGTTTCAGCCTTAGACTCAATAGCCCACGATCTTCCTTGAGGATAGATAACCCTTTAATAGATTTCCTTACAGGATAGGAATATACCTGTCGGGCGGGGGTAGCCATAATTGGAACTTAAACTTAATGAATCCAGATAATTTGGTTGACATAGACATATGGTTCAATTGGGTTAAACTGGGTATTTGTGTCTGACCATCGACAGAGGCTTACACATAATTTAGTGTTCCAGGTTAATAAATCAATATATTACCCAACTTTAAGATAACCACTTCATCTTTAAAATGATATTGGAAGAAATCACAACCCTAGATAGTTTTTAATATTGAATTTTCTTAAAACCTATTTTCGACATTTTATTTACTTGCTTTTAAATTTAGAATCGTCACCATTTCAAATCAATCAATCAACTTGTTAGATATTAGTAATCATTTGACCTCATAAAATTAATAGTTTAGATATTAAGTCCTCGTGGGATCGATATTTTTATACTACTTGAACGATACGTGCGCTTGCGTTATACGTGTGTGTTTACGCCGGTCAAGTTTTTGGCGCCGTTGCCGGGGACTTATTTATCTTTTACTATTAGTTTAGGGGTTAGATACGTTACTTGTATCTAATTTCTTTTTACTTATTGTTTTTGTTTTTGTGTGTTTCAGGTTCTCAGAAACTTCATGAGACGAACCAGAAGCTTTGAACTCCGACCGCTTGACCCAGAAATTGAAAGAACCATCAGACAGTTGAGAAGGGAAAGGCGAGAAGGCCAAGAAGCTTTAGTCAACATGGAACCTGAACCTTTGAACGTTGCACCACCAATTCCCATTCGAGACAGAACCATTCCGGTGGTTGACAGACTCATTTCCTGTATTGTACTTCCTCCCTTACCAGCAAATGCGTGTGACATCAAAACATGCATTCAGATGATTCAGCAGTCAGTTCAGTTCGGGGGGAATGCAACTGAAGATCCTAATTCCCACATCAGCAACTTCCTGGAAGTTTGCGGCACTTTTAACTACAACAGAGCAGCAGAAGAAGAAGCAATGAGACTGCGAGTTTTTCCATATTCCCTGAAGGACAGAGCTAAAGCTTGGCTACATTCACTACCAGCAGGTTCTATCACAACTTGGAACACTTTAGCCACCAAATTTCTTGCAAAGTACTTTCCACCAGCCAGAACCGGAAAATTGAGGAATGACATCACATCCTTTGTACAACAAGATTCAGAATCCCTCTGCGAAGCTTGGGAAGGTACAAAGATTTACTCCGGAAATGTCCTCACCATGAGATTCCAAAATGGCTTCAAGTTCAAACCTTCTACAATGGACTTTCTGGAATAATGAGAACCACAATCGATGCTGCTGCTGGAGGAGCCTTGATGGCAAAAGGAGAAGATCAAGCCTGGGACCTAATCGAAGAAATGGCCAACAACAATTCCTTGTGGCCAACAGAAAGGAGCATGATCCAAAGAATTGCAGGAATTTATGAAGTTGGAGCAAACACAGCAGTGAATACCAGGCTGGATCAGATATGCAAATGTCTAGAAACACTTAGCACGCAAGTTGTGAACATCACTGGATCCACAAGTTCACCATATGGAGGAGCACCAGAACCAAACAACATGAAGAGACAGTGAACTATGTCAACAATTTCAACAGACAAGGGAACAATCCATATTCCAACACCTACAACCCAGGGTGGAGGAATCATCCTAATTTATCATGGAGCAACAATTCAGGCCAACAGCAAAACTATCCACCACCTGAATTCCAACAACAGAACAAAGGCCAGGAGCAGGCAAATGAATCAGGAATAACAGAAGTGTTGACCTACTTGAAAAAGATGGAAGCAAAACACGACTCTCAAACAGCAAGATATGATACTAATTTCAAAGCCATTCAGCCTCTATCAAAGCACTGGAGAAGAATCAAATTGACAACTGGCAAATGCTCAGAGTTACAGACCGCCAGGTACCCTTCCTAGCAACACAGAGCCAAATCCAAGAAACATGGGGAAGGAGCAATGTCATGCCATCATGTTAAAAGCGGTACTGAAATCAACAAAGATGTTGGAGCCAAAACAACTGTTGAGGAAGTTCCAAAAGAAACAAAGCAACAGATGGAGGAAAAAGAAGCAAAGGAAAAAGAACAGATCACTCCACCTCCACCTTTTCCTCAACGTCTTCAGAAGAAAAAATTGGATAAGAATTTTTCTCGGTTCCTGGAGATCTTCAAAAAGCTGCATATCAACATTCCATTTACAGAAGCGTTGGAACAAATGCCCACCTATGCCAAATTCATGAAAGATATTCTTTCACGAAAACGGAGATTGGGAGATTACGAGACAGTAGCATTAACAGAAGAATGCAGTGCCATCATTCAGAGGAAACTTCCCCCGAAGTTGAAAGATCCTGGCAGTTTCACTGTTCCTTGCGTCATAGGAGAACATAACTTTGGTAAGGCTTTGTGTGATTTAGGTGCGAGTGTTAACTTGATGCCTTTCTCTATTTTCAGGAAATTACAGATTGGAGAAACAATGCCAACTTCAGTCTCACTGCAACTTGCTGATAGAACGCTCGTATTTCCGAGAGGCGTAGTTGAGGATGTGCTGGTCAAGGTTGACAAATTCATTTTCCCAGCAGATTTTATTGTCCTTGATATGGAGGAAGACGGCGACATGGCCAAGAACCATTATTGATGTACAAAAAGGAGAATTAACCATGAGGGTACAGGACCAAGAAGTAACATTCAATGTTTTCAAGGCCATGAATTTCCCAGATGATGAAAAGAAGGAGGAATGTTTCAGACTCGATGTGATACACAATACCATTCAGAACTCCAATGCAATGCAAAGTTCTACTGACAAACTTAAAACATGTCAATTGCCTGTGGAGCCTAAAGATAAAGCGTCTTTTGTACTGAAGGAGCCAATTCTTGCACTACAAGCAACAGAAGAGAAAAAGTTCCACCAACTCAACGAATTGGAGGAATTTCACAATCAGCCTTTTGAGGATGCCAAATTGTACAAAGAAAAGGCAAGAAAAGACATGATGAGAAGTTAGTGCGCATACAACTGGAACCAGGGCAGAAGGTACTGTTAAACAAATCAAGGGTGAAATTCTTCCCATGGAAGCCAAAATCACGGTGGTCAGGTCCATTTGTGATCACCAAGTTTTACCAAATAGAGCCGTTGAGATACATGATCCTGACGCTAACAAAACTTTCAAGGTTAAAAACAAGCGTGTCAAGCACTACTGGGGAGAATCATTTGAGCGACAAAAAGAAAGTGTTACACTTTCAGATCCAGCTTAACGTTCGAGAAGCCAAGTCTGGCTGACGACTTTAAACTTAGCGCTAGCAGGGAGGCAACCCATGCAATTTGTGTATATATTGTGATTTGGTGTGTTTTATTTTTGTGTGTTTAATTTTTGCAGGATTAGTCATTTCAATATGGAAGAAGCTCTCGCAAATCTTCGCAAGCAATTTCCTTCTCTCCCTCAAAAATCTCTGATGAAAGTTTACAAAGCTCGCTTGGAACAGATGAGGTTACTGACAATTCACGGTGTTCCTAATGATATTGTTGGGTAATTGAAGCACGAGTCCGATTGGCAAGGTGAGTTTTGACTCTTTTATTTCACATCTGCCTGGTTTTGGAAGAAGCACCTATGCAAAGAAACGTAGAGCTAAGCAAATGAGTGTTTGTTTCAAATGTGCACGATTTAATTGCAACACTCGTTGTCGTTCTTTAGGAATGGTGTCTGATAATCGCGAAGACAAAATTAAATTCATTAGGGATGGCTTGAGTAAGGAGTCTTTAGATGATATATCTTTAACTCTTGAGACGCATCCCAGTGGATATGTTCACATAGCCATTCGCAAATTACATACACAATTCCAAAAGGAAAGACAACTGTTAAGTCTCGGGAATCTGACTCAAAAAGACCCTGTTTGCCAATTTATAAGAAAATTGGATGGGAAGCTTGTCCCTGACGCATAGATGTCAATCAAGCCGTTACTTTTCTTGTACATATTATATCTCTTTGTCTTTTTTAATAATTGTGATTTGTTTTGTTGTTTTCTTTTATTTCTCCGACAGGATCCAGATCTTGTTGACTATCACGATCTATTTTACTATTTCGCTACTAATCGTCCTCTGGAAGATACTTGTGCTTTTTACTCACCCCTTTCAGGTACTATAAATTCAGCCGTCATTGCACTTTTGAAGGCATCCCGAGTTGAGAGAAATACATAAAAAAATGGAAGCCACTTCAAGAAGACGAGTTGAAAATATTTGTGTGTTTTGCGTGTAGTAGTAGTATTGGTACTAAGCCACAATACGTAGAGAAGCAGCACATGAATTGGGTCGAGTCTTAGCAGCAAGGAATATGCACTTAATATATGGCGGAGGCAATCTTGGACTTATGGGGATCGTTTCAAAGGCTGTACAGGAAGGAGGGAGTCACATGTTTTGGGAATCATCCCAAAACCCTTGGCAGAGGCAAATCTTATTGGATCATCAAACGGAGAGGAACTGATCGTGCCAGGTATGTCTGAACAATTGGTAGAAATGATTAACCGTGCTGATGCTTTTATTGCTTTGCCAGGTGGCTTGGGTACACTGGAGGAAATTTTTATAGTTCTATCTTGGGCGAACCTGAACATACACCAGAAACCGCTTGGACTGTTTAACGTTGATGGATTTTATGATTTTCTTTGTGTGTTTCTTGATGATGCTCGGAGAAATGGATTCGTGTCAAAACCTTTGAAAGAACTCCTATTTACTGCCAGAACTGCTCCGGATCTAATAGACCAACTCATAGCCTATGAACCACAAGTTGACCCTATCCTTTCAAAGATAAATTGGTCTGAGAACGATCGTGGTAAGAGGCGTCGAATTAATCTGGATCTTAACCTTTAATTTCCTGTAGATTTTTAGCTAACCAGGTACGACCTTCTTAACTCTCCTTTTACTGTTTAAGACATTGGGGACAATGTCTCATTTAGGTTGGGGGGAGGGAATTAGTTGATCAGTACCTTGTTTTAGTTGTATGTTATTTTTATTTTTAGTTCAAAATTTTTCGAAAAATACAAAAAAATTGGAAAAATTTTCAAAAATTACAAAAAATTTTGTGTTTTTATTTTGACTAAAAAGTGAAATTGGTAAGAGATAGCTGAGTAAGGAGTTTCCACTCCTGAGACGTATCTCAAACCTATTTCGAAACAAGTTAATTTTTGTTTATTTCATTTTGAATTATTTAATTTGGGATTCCCAACTTTGCTCTCAAATTGTTTTTTTTCTGAGGCTGAGGGTCTGTTTGCTTTGTTTTGGAAGCCCTATTTTGTGGCGACACTAGTTTTTGGGCTTTTCTAATGGGCCTGTGAGTGTTCGGCATTTAAGGCTGTGTTTGTTTGTGGGCCGGTTTGTCTTTTATTTAGTTAGGTCCTTGGGCTTTGAGACTCTTGTTGGGATTGTTTGATTCTTCCTAAGTGTCAAACCTTCCCATTTGCACGAACATATGCGCCTACAAAGGTGCGAGCGCATCACCTCATTCCTTGAGAAACGACGTTGCACCCCTCCATGCAAAACAAGACAAACAACATGCACCCACTAAAGAAAATGCCACCAAGGATGAAGAACACTTTTGAAATTTGTTAGGTCAAATTGACAGTATATTCTAGGACATTCATCCAGAACTAGTCGACTACAGTCTCTTGGGCCTTTATCAAGTCTCGTACACTCCTCTAAACTTTCGCCAAGTCTAGCAGTATGAAGAGAATCATGAACCTTCATCAGGTTCAATAAAGTAGAGATCAGTTTAGAAGCTTTTCTAGGTCCAGTAGACTAGAGACAATCCGGGAGATAAAAGGATAGCCTCTCTCAAATATTAATAAGATCATCTGTCTCAGCCGACATATTCACAATGTGACAGGTAATCTTGATTTTTCCCATTTACTTATCGTATATGTAGTTCACAGGTAATTTCATACAGCTCAAAACCTGGACCTTTATCTGGTCCAAACGATATAAAGACTCCCTATAGTTCGTTTTCAAGTCTAGTAGGCTTAATGTCTTCCTGGCCTCAGCAAGCCCAGTCGACCGAGGACATCCCTCATGGACTCATGTCGAGTCAAGTTGTAGACATGGATTACACATGTCGTATACCTTCCTGGCCTCAGCAAGTCCAGTCGACCGGGGACATCCTTCATGGACTCATGTCGAGTTAAGTTGTAGACATGGATTACACATGTCGTTTGACTTATACCTTCCTGGCCTCAGCAAGTCCAGTCGACCGGAGACATCCCTCATGGACTCATGTCGAGTCAAGTTGTAGACATGGATTACACATGTCTAATGACTTATACCTTCCTGGCCTCAGCAAGTCCAGTCGACCGGGGACATCCCTCATGGACTCATGTCGAGTCAAGTTATAGACAGGGATTACATTTGTCGTATGATTTATACCTTCCTGGCCTCAGCAAGTCTAGTCGACCGGGGATATCCCACACAGACTCGTGTCGAGTCAAGTTGTAGACATGGATTACACATGTCGAATGACTTATATCCTGACCTTCATCTGGTTCATTCGATTGGGTACTTCCTCAATGGCTCCTGTAGAGTCAAATTCATAACTACACATTCGTTTGGTTCAATTAATAGGCAGCACCAACTCTCATGTATATCTACATCCTATGGTCTCACCCCAGGCGACAAACATGTCAAGTACTCTCAAAGCCAATGACTCTTTGACTTAGAGAGTATGGGACAAACTATACGGGCCAAATTTGGCCCAATGGCATAACTGTCATTCCACCTTTGCCCAATCACGAAACCAAAGCCCCGAAGCCCACCATTAGATCTAGTTTGAGAAATCAGCTTTGGACCGAGAGGTCATACCAGCCCAGAGCCCACCATCACAAATTTAACAGTTCAGGAAGGTCAACAGATTCATGAGTAATTAGATTGGGAAAACGCCTTCAGTAATGAATCCATTAAATCGGCAATAACAGTCATAAACCCTGTCATTAACACATCCAACGGGTAGGAGAGATTTAAATGACCCCTCGTAAGGAGGGCCTATAAAAGAGAAGAGCAAGGCATAAAGGGGGGGATGACACAACACTACTCATTGTCATCAGAGAAATCATAATACACTGCCCTCACGGCAAATAAAAGATGATTGAGGTAACTTCAAGCCTTATTCTCCGTACATCCGACTTATTCACATTACTAACTTGAGCGTCGGAGTGCCCCCGGCACCCACCACACCGGTGGGCAGTACTCCCGCTCACTCTATCTTTGTTTTGCAGGATCGCTAGTGCCCTTCCTCTACGAAATCTCGATTGTAGACCTCGGGAAAAAACCAGCGTCTACAAGAAATCCTAAAGTTGAGCTAAGTTGGAGTTATGAGATTAAAAAGTTATATTGATGATGGAGTGTTGTTTTAACATTCTTGAATATTATGGTTAACGAATTATTTATGTACAATTGTAGTGTGAGGTGTGTTGAGATATATTTTGGTAAGATAGACATTGGTAAGCAATTTTCGAATCTAGGAAAACATGCCAGCGTCGCGATGACCAAGGGGCAGTGTCGCGACTTTACACATTCGTTTCTGGAATATGAGCGTTGCGACACTTAAGGACTTGCGTTACGACACGTAGACAAAAGATGCTCACTAGTTTATTAGTATGTGTGAACGTCGCGATGCCCTAGGGGCAGCATTGCGACGCGTGATCAGAATTTTCCCATACCAATTTTAATTCATTCCAATTTCACCCTAGCGTGTTAGAGGCCACCCTAAGGGTCTCGTATCAACTCGCTCACATACATTACATCATAATATATGTATGATACGGCTTGAAGTGATAGCAAACACTTAAATAGATAAACTTAGCCTAATTCTATAATATATTCCTCAGTCCATTTTCTAATAAGAGTTATCAATTAAAGGTCATCAAATGAACCACAAATTCCTTCAACAAGTGATGTATGTTAGCGGGACTCCAAATCTGTGAGTGGACACTCTTCTTTAAGTTGATTTTCATTATGATATTTTAATATCAGACTTATTTTTCCGCATTTAGGGCGTTAACCGAGTATACTTTCAGATATGCTTTAATAAAGAATGATTTGAGAAATGATTTAGAAAAATGATGATTTTATGTTTTCGAGGCATGGGGGAAGAACCCACCTCAGTATGTAACTTGACTCGAACATTGGAATTTATGAATACAACATGTACACATGTAGAGCATGACAAGGGGGACATCGATACGTAACTCCCATAGATCCTAGTTTTAGTGGCTTAGGGGACGGTGATAAGTAACGCCCCAAGACCACCAGATTTCTGGGCTAGGGGATGGCGATACGTAATGCCCCTATATTCTAGAATCAGGTACATGATAGTGGCATGCGTTGAGGACAATGATACGTAACACCCCAATATCATGGGTTTGCACACCTGGCTCCAGTTTAGTGGCATGGGAGACGACGATATGTAACGCCCTAAGACCACTAGTTTAGGCATATGGGGGGACGGTGATACGTAATGCCCCAATGTGTCAAGTTTTCTACAGATTTCAGAGAAAGATTTCAAAAATAGATTTTTAGAGACATGATTTCTAGAAAATATAGTTTTATGAAATAGTTTTCAAAAGAGTTCAGTTTTACAGAAAGAATTCAGAGTTTTACAGAAAGAAAAGTTTTCAAAAAGGTTTGTTAGATGGAAAACTGTTTATGGGAATTTCAAAGATTTATAGTCTAAAAGCAGTTTTCAGAAAAGCTTTCAAGTAAGAGAGTTGTTTTCAGATAACGAAATAGATTTCAGAAGATATGATTTGAGATGAATTGGTTTTGGAACCATGGATTTTTCAAAAACCATTTAGTACCTATTATTTTAACTTCCACTCTCTATGTTTTATTTTTCAAGAATACTCAGAGGACGAGCTTGAGAGGATGAATATTGATGGCAGTCACCAGAGGGTTTGAGTCCACTAAGTCAAGTCAGAGACACATTCCAGTCAAAGTCAAGTTAAGTCACGTATCATGTACATTGCACAATAGAGATTATGTGTGTAAAGGGTTAAAGTGTCATGAATAAGAGTTGTAAAAGAGAAGTACATTTGAATATATGGTTATTAGTATTAAAGTACAATGTTGTTATTATTGTTGTTATTATAGGCATTAGTCCCATGTATGAGTTTAAATTTCAATTAAAGATGTAGTAAGGATCACAGTCAGATGGTTAGAGGTTCAGGGGGATAGTACGGTTTATTCCCTGCCGGTAGCATCCCCAAAAGAGGATGTTATAATAAAAAATGTACTTAATGTCATTTGACATAGTTGTTTAAAGAAGCCACATAGATCAAATACGGCATTGCATATATTTTACGGAAGATAAGGTCGAATACTAACATGAAGGAGAATCTCAAGAAGCACATGACACTCTTGACTCTTTAACCCAGTTATCGTGTCATCCATGACCTAACTCCAATAATTGATACATAATCATCAGGGAATTTCACCATTTTTAGCCAATCATAAAATAATTTTCTCTCTGATTGAGTTAGCACGTAACTAGCAGGTGGTTTTACAAGACCTTGGAAAGTGGCCCTTATGTGAAATTCACTAAGAATTCTTAGATCTTATAGGTCCAATCTAGCATTTTTAGTGTATTTTATCTTACCGGGAATGTTCAATAGTATGCCCACCAAACTCTAGCATATGTTTTTCAATATGAATTAAATCTAAATTATGTCGTAGACTAAAATTCTCTCAATACTCTAACTTAAAAAAATATGCATTCCCGTCCAATTCAACTATGTAGGTTGACATTTTCGATTTTTTCTCTATTATTAAGATGTTTCCCTAGTGTGGTGTCTCTGAGACGTTGATGTTGTCAAAGTATGTCAAATCCAGACAATCCACTAGACATACTCTGAGAGTCTGGTTGATCTTTTAATAATTTGCTTCTCCACCAAGGATGACTCAATTCAGGAAATTGCATGTCCCCTAAGTATCCTATTTTTTCCCGTAATTGTTGCGAAGGTGTTTCACCTACACAAGTTGGAAATGCCATGTAACCATTAGTGCTCCATCCAGATAACGAACCATAAGTTGGAAAATCATTAATAGTCCATAATAATGCGGCATACATATGGAAATGCTGATGAGAAGCTGCATTATAGGTATACACACCGACATTCCATAATATATGTAACTCTTTGATGAATGGTCTTAGGTAAGTATTCATATATTTACCAAGAGAACGTGGACCATAGATAAATAATGACATAAATATGAATGAATCTTACATACATTTCTATAAATATAAGTTGTATGGTATAACAATTACGGGCCATGTGCTATAAGAATTGTACATATTCCCAACCAGGTTAAAACCATCGAAGGTGAGACCTAACTTGATATTACAGGGGTCCTTGGTGAAACAAAGGTACATATCATCGAATTCCTTCTACTCGGTTCCATTCGCAGGATGTATAAGTATGCCCTCAGCACCGACCCTCTTTTCGTGATGACACCTCATGTCAGATGTTGTGTGTTATGACATAAAAACCTCTGCAGCCTGGGCATTAACAGGAAATATCATAATATTTTCTTAGGCACTTTCTTCATAGGACAACAAACTTTGTATTGATTTTCACCACAGATCGGAAAATATTCAAGTGATTTATACTCAACATGGAATAATACGCAGTCATACTTACAAGCATCAATAGATTTATACCACATTCCCAAATCACGTAATATTTTCTTTACCTCGTAGTACAACTTAGGCAATTTGTTGCCGACTCTAGCATCATATCAATACTTTTATTGGTCATTATGTTTATCGTTTTAATGTGCAATAGTTTCATAACGAAATTCAAGATCGAAATCCCAGCACCTTCAAATGATATTTTTTGTGCTTCCTCAAGTAGTTTGCTAAATAAATTTTGATCATTTCTATCTAACACTGGTAAGTCACCGCCGATACTATGACTGATTTATGGACCCTCACACAAAGCATCAGTTCTCTCCTCGTTTGCAAGTTGATTATAACTATTACTCTCTTCATCGGAATCAATAAACCGCAATTGAGAATTGTACTGCTCACCATGATAAAATTCACGTACGGTAAGTTGGTGATATTCCTAGCATGTATAAATGAATGAAAATTTCATCTAACCGTTTCCTTTTCCAATTCAAATAATTTGTACATGGACACCGAACAGGACCTTTTGCATCAACATGTTGCTTTGCTGATTTCATAAGCACATAAACTCCATTACGGTATTCAACACTCAATATATCCATCGAGCTCATCCAATTTTTATCCATTTCAACCAAATATCTACATATAAAAATTTAATTATTAGATATTATATAAAACTCATCAACATCACCCATTAATTAATTAATTAACAAGTACATAACTAATTAATTAACATGTACATAATTAATTATTTAATTACAAAACAAACTAATCTCACTTATAATAAAGATAACTACAAAAAATTAAAACCCTAATTTTTGAAAGAGATTAAACTTAAATTAAGTGAGAGTGATCCATATATAAAGAAAAATAAAGAGTTATGGTTTAATAAAGGAGGGGTTAACTTGTGAAAAATTGGAGTTTTGTTTGATGATTTGCATGAAGATTTTGAGAAAAAAGTTGCAGAGGAGAAAGAGAATAGGAGAGAGAAGAATAAGGAGTGTCGGTGGTTTTGGGGTTATAACAACCCTTTAGCTTCAAATTAAATATTTCGACACTAACTATTACCCTTTTAGCATTGATACTTTTAATTTGACGATAAAGGATAATGGGGAATGTCAGTGATTTTGGGATTATAACAACCCTTTAGAGTCAAATTAAATATTTCGATGCTAACTGTTACTCCTTCAGCGTCGAAACTTTTAATTCAACGCTACATGGTAAGAAATTTAGCATCAAAAAATATATCGATGCAAAAGGACAAGACTTTTAGCGTCGAAGATAAATTTTGACGCTAAAAGGTAAATCATTTAGCGTACGTCGAACTTAAATTCGACGGTAACGTCGAATTAAAAATTTCGACGTTAAAAATATATTATTTGCATCAAAATACTTTTCGACGCTATAGATATATTCCTTTAGCGTCGATTATTAGTTTTCGATACTAAAATGATTCTTTAACGTCAAAATACCATTCGACGTTAAATGTTTGGACGTTAAAAGTATTTTTTCTTTTAATGTATTTTTTAACCACCAACTGGGAACCCGATCAACCCAAAAAAAAAAAAAAAAAAAAAAGAAGCTTTTTTTACTAAATTATGAGCCGTACAAATTACCATTCTCTAGGAGTAAATTGAACTTCAAGCTAGTCACTACCCTCAAGCCGCCGAAGGTCCTTAAACAAAACTAAACAACACTTGTGGAATCTGATTCAACAATAGTGGAACTAAACCAACCCAAAAGATCCGTATCGCCATAAAAATAGATGTTCCTAACAGCAACAAGCAACCATAAAAATAGACTCTGTTCCGAAAATCCACTTTCGAGTTGTTTTAGATATTCAATAACAATTTTGGGTATTTAAATTTAGATTGGCGCAAGGACTGTGTGGTGAATAAAGCACCCAACAAATTTTCTGGCGCAAAAAAATGCAAAACAATATGCGGATGAGTATCAAACTTTGCTCATATATAAATAAGAATAGATCTCCTGGCCATTGCAATCCACAGCCCAGAATAATCAGCCTGGGCTTGAAAATCAAAAAGAGTTAACCAATATGGCTAATGCTTCACGATCACGAATTCAGGTCACTGGCTGCCTCGGCCTCTGCCTCTGCCTCATTGTCTTATCTTCATTTTCATCCTTGTGTTTTGCTTTAACAAATTCTAAAGAGGAAGATGCTTTCATTGCACGCCGCGAGGCATTATCACTACCTGAAGATGATCTCAAGGGCTTAACTTTTGAAAGTGAAAGGATGAAGAAGGCATATGTTGGTCTCCAAGCATTCAAGAAGGCTATCTCTTCGGACCCTTTAAATTATACAGCCGATTGGATTGGTACCGATGTTTGCAAATACAACGGCATCTTTTGTGAAGTGTTCACTGACAATAATGAAAGGTTTGTGTCTATGATTGATCTGAACTCAGCTGAAATTGCTGGGCATTTGCCACCAGAGATGGGGTTGCTGGCTGATCTTGTGTATTTTCATGCTAACACTAATAAACTTAGTGGGATCATTCCTCAGACCTTCTCTAGCATGAAACGTATGACTGAATTTGATGTCAGCAACAACAGGCTTGAGGGTTCTTTCCCAAATGTTACTCTATCCTGGACAAAAAATTTGTACCTTGATATCAGGTTCAATAATTTCACGGGTGAGTTGCCACCACAACTTTTCCAGACGGAACTTGATTTTATTTTCCTGAACAATAATCGGTTCTGGGGAAGCATACCAGAAACAATTGGGGAATCAGTAGCTAGATACGTTGTATTTTCTACTAACAATTTCACTGGTTGCATTCCACGTTCGATTGGCAACATGAGAAATTTAAACGAGATTATCCTCATGGAAAATCAACTTAGCGGTTGTATACCATCCGAAATTGGGCTTGGTTCGTATAAAAACTTTACAGTTTTTGATATCCGCTCTAACAAAATCCAGGGAACTTTGCCGGAGAGCTTTTTAAACCTGAAGAATATGATGAGATTGGATCTTTCAGAAAACTTGCTGACGGGATTTGTGTCCAATGAAATTTGCAAGTTGCCAAAGTTATTGGATTTCATATTCTCTGATAATTATTTCCGGGGAAAGGGTAAAGAATGTATTACAGGTTCAAGAAATGACATTGTATTCAAAGATAAAGGCAATTGTTTACCAGAGAGGCCAGATCAGAAGTTGCCTAAAGCATGTTCTCAAATGATTAGCAACTTTGTGGATTGCCGCAAAGACAAGTGTTCCAGGGCAGGCTTTCCACCTTCAGCTCCAACACAGGGGCGAAACTGAGTTTTGGAGGTCTTAAGCAAGTTTTTAATGTGTATTCCTTATTGATAAATAATTAAAACAAAACCATATTATTTTATTATTTGATTGAAAATTAAGTGTAAATTCCTTACTTGTTCTTACATATCAAATATGTGTTTCATATTAACTAATTAATTTATCAAAATTTAATTATAAGAATAAAACACTACTGAAAACTAGTTTTCTCAAGTTGCTAGTCAACAAAATTGATTTAGCACGTGGATTGCTTTCTCTGTGTTGTCTGGTAAAATATTTCTCTATATTTGTAGCTCTGAAAATAAATCAATCCCATCAATATCAGAAATATCGTCATGTTTTAAAAATTCTAAGATTATTTAGATCTGCATATTTTAACTTCAGCAAATCAAACAAGAACCCAAAACTTTTCTCATACAGTACGAATTTCTCAAACCTATTCTTGAACAAAGAAAGAGCTTGGTCTACTATGAATACGAATTAATTAACCAAATAGATTCTTCAACTGATTGTGTCATCTTTTTAATTAACATTCTCATCAAATTATTTTTTCCCTTTGAATGATCAGCATTTCAATAAAAAACGGGTTAAAATTTTTTGTTTCCTCCATAGTTGCAATATCTGTACCTTTTGTCATGGCTTCTTCGAATCTAGTTTTTCTACTTTGATTATGTTGAAGGTTGCTTTTCGCTCCAGGGTCGATTTGGGAAAATCTGCTCCTAGAATAAACCTTCCCTAAGTAGTGAATTTGTTTGATTAGTTGGGAACCAAATCAAACTTGGCAAGCAAACACAGCACCACAAAGAAAACTAAAGTTTAATGTGGTTCGGTGGAGAATGGCTCCGACCTACGTCCACGGGAACAAAGAAATAAATTCTTATTACGAGCTCGGTTGAATATCGACCAACTTTTCTCTCTCTCTAATAGTTTTTTAGAGCTTTTTACAAGTTGTGGAATGTCGAAATTGCAAATCAAAAGGAACCAACCCCTAAATCTGAGCCTTTGTCCCCCTTATATAGGCTTATAAATCTAATGTTACACCAATTCGTGACGTCAGCCGCGTCTTTTTTTCATTATTGCCCACTACTTATACGTTATGCCCATCAATTCGTGATATCATCCACGTCTTCTTGTCATTATTGCCCACTACTTATACGTTATGCCCATTAAACAGTCTGTAATTCAACCACTCTCATATTGTTCCATGAATCAAAAGGGAAATCTCTGACCAACTGAATTTGATTTCATAAGCTGACACAGTGTTTGATTCAGAGATTGAACCTTTCAGTCTGGTGTTGAAGCTTATGAATAATATGAGGCTCTGAATGCCGAGTCCGATGCCGAATCTGCTCTTAGAATCCGATACTAAGTCGGCTTTCAAAGTCTGATACTAATGGTTTGACGCTGGGTCTGATCAGAGTCTGATGCCGAAGGTCTGACGCTGGGTCTGATCAGAGTCTGCGGCTGGTGTTCTTTCCGAAATCGGATCTGACTAAGCTTATCTTACCAGGTCAGTTCGGGTGGTATCTTTTCATAAGATCAGGTCGGCATCCCAACATATCGTCCTCAACTGGCTCTTTCCTCAAGTGTTCCTCTTTATTATGGGTTCGAGCTGTTAGACAATTATGACCCATAGCATCACTATTTGTAAAAGACATTGTGGTTTTTGTACAAATTAACTATGTGACAAAGGAAATTGCTATTTTATCATTTTGTAATTAGATTACTTTGATATATAAATGATAAAAGTCCTTATGATTAGTTCCGGATTAATAAGATATGAGACAGTATTAATCCACGAACAGTTTAATCATTAAATATTCCTAGTCGTAGTATTATCGAGACTGGACATCGATAATGCAGAATAGACTAGTATTACACTTGTGCGCGTTATGGAAGCTTAACGACATAGTTCTCATATATTTAAGTATATGATACTTATGCAAGTATGATAAGAGGTTCTGTTAGCCGTTGGATCGGGAATAGCTTCGCTCTGGATAGACCCATCGGAATCCCATTGGTAGTATGACTATGTGTCTATGGGAATCCGCATCAGGGTAGGTGTATGTGGTCTTAACCTGAGACTTGCATCGCTAATACTTGCGACAATCAGTACGCTTTGTTTTTGGTCGTCCGGGGCTTTAACAGGTTCTGTGTACGCCTCTTCTGGGTTTACTGAGAATCGTAGTGTATTGGCTGTGATGTCAAGATGGAAGTATCACTTTAGTCATATGAAGAAGATGATCACGCAGGGATACAGAACTAGTACTCTAATATGCTGCAGCTATCGGGATAGTATGACTAGGTCATGATTATCCGATTAAAGAGACTAATTGCTAGTGATCCGATATATGCTTCGTACGGGGCAGACACAATTCCAGCCCCAGACCTAGCATGTGACATCAGATACTGGATCGTAATACGTAATACATAGTATACAATACCTGATATATATTATGTATTCTTCGTTGAATATTTCTGGAGAATTGGGTAGGCACGGTGCTTTGCTAGAAGCCAACCATGTCTTGTAAATCGGTAAGAACGTGGTACGGGGTACGCACGTGTTCGGATAGTCCGACAACCGTATTTGCTGCCAATATATCCAGGGATCTCTTGGGTCGCTTCCCAAAGATTCACCGATGATATTTGACTCGAACATAATTAATCTAGGATTAATTATAAGAGAGAGAAAATTAATCTGGGATTAATTACGGCAAGAATTTATCTGGGATAAAATTCTAATAGAAGAGAGAACGCGATTAATTTGGAATTAATCGATTAAATAATATATTGGATATATTAATTGAAATCGGATTTCAAAGCGGAATTAAAATTGGATTTTAATTCGGGCTAACGAATTAATTCGCAAGCGACTTTCGTAATAATTTTACTAGGCATTATTATTTAATTAAATTGGATTTAATTACGTCGCGACGGAAAATTTGTTTAATCGGATTAAACGAACCCGAGCCCGAAATATGTTGAGCAAGCCACTTGAATTTTGAATTTAAGAGGTGGGGCCCACCAACTTACATCAAATGTCTACATGAGCGATGGAAGTGGTTGAGGGCATTTAATGTCATTTTCCCTCCAACACACTTTGCCTTTGTTTTAGCTTTTTGGAAAAGCATATACCACTTTTGCAAGTCAAATTTTTGGTAATTGTTTTTAGAAAACAAAATACAAAACACAAAACACAAAAACTCTCTCTTTCCTCTAGCCACTGTTGTGACTCTCCCTCTCCCTCTTGGAAATTTTGTTTCAAAATTTCAAACTTGCTAGCACATTTGGAGCTAAAGAAGGTGATAGGGAAACTCACCCTTGGGTTGGATTCACTCTAAGAAGGCTTGGAGCTTCCAACAAACATACAAAATTTTTGAAATCCACATCCGATCAATATAAGTTTTTCCGCAACTCTCTTGATCATTCACACACTAAATCATGTATTAGAGACCTTGGACATGTCTAGGACACTAACAATGGTATCATGAGCCATATCTAAGCATGATTTATTTCTAGGGTTTATATACTTGATTTTGGGATTTTATGCTTTGAGCTTGCAAATGCCTAAATTGGTTGTTTGGTTATGGTTATATGATGATAACTTGGAGTTATGCATGATTGATTTTGTGAAAAATTGATTAGATTAATTTTCCCTAAATATCTCACCATGGCCGAAACTAACCCTAGTACTAGTTCATGGTGATTTTTTGATTTAGACTATTGGATGAGTTTAAAGCATGAAATAAATATTGATTGTTGATTTAATTTGATTGAAATCAAAATTAGATATTATTTTCCCATATTGCCGTGAACAATAAGCATGTATAATGGATTGATTTTGCTTCAATTTGTATTGGACATGATTGGATGATATTAGCATGATTAATTAATCTAATTGATGTTTTGGAAATATTAGTTTAATTAATTAATTGTGTTAATTACACTTTAATAAAAATTAATGTGATATTTAGAATATTATGTTAATAAGAATTAGTCTTTAAATTGGATTGGGCTAATTTGTTGTATTTGGGCTTAATGGGCTTGATTGGGCCAAGTTTGGTTTTGGACAATTGGGTTGGATCCAATTGGGCCTAAAACCATTTCCATAAAGTCCAAATATAACTTTTGGGCCTTTAAACAATTTAATTGGGCCTAATAGGAATAAATTAATTTTTGGCAAAAGGGTGATTCCTTATTGGGCATTGGCATCTTGGATTGGATCCATATTGGCCAAAGCCCATGCCTTAAGAATTAATTGAAAGCCCATTGGACTTTAATTAAAAAGTATTGGATACTAATTGGGTCTTTGAGACCCATTTAGATTAGATTTAGAATGTAAGTCTAAAAGGCACTAAAATAAGTGTAGTTATTTAATTTGAAATTAAATTCGAATTAGTAAAGAATACAAATTAAATTGGATTTACAATTATAGTTTGATATAATTCATGAATACGTACTTTGAGTATTTATTCTTAAACGAGTTGGACTCACGCAAATCAAATCTTTGTTTGAACATTGGATGGCCCTTTTATCAAAGATTAATTAATTGGATTAGATTGATTGATAACATGCTATGTGTGAATACTTGGATGTATTTGTATGAATAATGTATATCGGATGGATATTAGAATGGTGAGGGCAATTTTGGAAATTATTGTAATAAATTTAGAATTTATTAAATTGGACCTGCGTGTCCAGCCTATTATCTCTTTACTCTTTGTATTTCTCTTCTCACCAATTCCCCTCAATGTAAATGAGGTTTCTTTAAAGTATTATGTAATTGGGTAGAAGTATGAATAATGCTAGCGGGGGAGAGGAAATGGAGAGATTTGTTCTAGGAATAATTTGTTATATATCCATCCGCATATCATTATTAATTTATTCGCGCCTT
The DNA here is from genome assembly GCA_019454045.1 of Zanthoxylum bungeanum. NCBI lineage: Eukaryota > Viridiplantae > Streptophyta > Magnoliopsida > Sapindales > Rutaceae > Zanthoxylum > Zanthoxylum bungeanum. Next base: position 94,768 of record SKCR01020764.1, read on the forward strand.
ATTATGCTTTTAGAATGCATGCTTAAGGGTGTATGATGAGACTTAATTAAAGATAATAAATTGGATGCCAATTTACGTGAAAAACCCTCACTTTAACATTAAGCGTTTTTCCTTCCATTGAGTGGTTCTCTCTCAAGATCCAAGATTGGCTTTGATTTGTTGGCCAAAGTCAAAATCATTGTCCATCGCGGATGTGTTTGAACCACGAAGGCTTTGTTATACATCGCATGTCTTGGGAAGTTGTGATTTGTTGGCCAAAGTCAAGGTCACTTCTGTACATCGCCGTGGATTACGAAGCTTTCCCACTATCAATGGGTCGCGCTTAACTGGAATCATTAAGCTTGTTGAGCCAAAGCCAAGGCTTAGTTGATTCAGAGGAAAAGGTTAGGATATATATTAGATATATATTTGGACTTGGAGGTCCACCTACCGGATCTAGGAATTGGATATGATCCAATTGATCTTAGAGATCTACCTATTTAAGTTTCATACAGCTTGTTGGCCAAAGTCAAGGTTGTGTGTTATTTAACGGGATCCTAGTCCACTAGGAAACTGGGTTTCCCGAGTACTCAACAGAGGGTTAGAGGCTCGCCGAAAAATAGTGGGAGGCCAGTATTAAATTTTTAATTTCGTTTAATACTTGTTAAATACTCACTTTATTTTTCGTCATTATATATATTTATTAGTTGAACTAATATTTTATTGTTTTCTTTGAACAGTTGGACTGTACCATAACTTCATTTGTAGTTGATTATATAGTTAGACTATAGTAATCATTACATTTGATTCTACCTGATATCATTGATTGAATAGTTAGACTATTGCAATCAAGATGACTGGAAAGATTAGCGTTAAAGACATCGTCATGGGCGATAATGTCTTTAAGGGCGCCAATTTTCCAGATTGGGAAATGAATCTCGGGATTATCCTGCTCAAACTTAAAAAGCTCTGCTCAAACTTACTTTGAGCTTTATTCTTTTCTAGCTCCACTTATTTCAGCCTCTTATTGACCATTATGTTCGTCTTCTTGATAGCTAGGCTCTCATTGAACAATCCAGTGTATACTACCTAAAAGATATCCTCATCTACAGACTCATCGAGAGAGAAGTCAGATCTAGTATCTTTATCATTACTGTATTCCTTTCTCTCACAAGTCACACTAGTAGCAAATGCCATAAAATTTCTCTTATCTTTAAGAGACTCAACAGAAGTATAGCAACCTTCTGAATCACTGCGCGAGACTACCATGATTTTCTTTCCTTTATGCACATACCCTTCATACTCATGGCAGTGGACACCACGGGGTTTGCTACCCCTATCCTCTCTAGACTCTCTCCAAATATCCATACTCTCTCTAGGCTTATCCTCTCTATCCCTATCATGACCATTCTTTTTCAGCTTAAGAAATTTCTTAAACTTCTTTGCTGACATGACCAAAATCATGATCTGTGTGAGTATCATCATCACCACTTGACGGATCATTAGCAACTTCATTCGCGATCTTCATAGCTATAGTTTTGGGCTTTTGATACCCAGAAAGTTTCTTCTCATAACCTACAGTTTACCTATAAGGTTTTCTAGCTTAAGGTGATCAAGGTCATTGCTTTCCTCGATGGCGATGATGTTAGATAGAAACTTATCAGATAGGGATCTAAAGATTTTCCTAACTATCATACTGGTAGGAATAGTCTCGCCTAGGTTGAAACTTGAGTTAACGATATCGTTAATCTCAGCATAAAACTCATCAAAGGTCTCATCATCCTTCATTCTGGCGACCTCAAATCTAGTAACAATATCTTGGAGTCTATTATTTTTTACATAAAATTTACCCCCATGCACAATCTGAATGATGTCCTAAGCATCATTGGCTATTTCACACATGGAAATTCTCCTAAATTCATCTGAGCATACAACACCATGAACGACATTAATTGTCTTGTTGTTCATATTGCTAGCGTCAAATTCATCCTTAGTCCAAGTCAGTTTATCTTTGGAGGAAGAGACCTCATCAACTTTAACTACAAGAGGTTTCCACCCGTACTCTACTGTCATCTAGAACCTCTCATCTAAGGACTTAAGGAACGCTCTCATGCGAACCTTCCAATGTAAATATTCAGTCCGATCAAAGAATGTGGGACAATTTAAGGTTGACTACGTTCCATAGCTAACGGGTCAATGATCGAGTTCAGGCTCTGATACCAATTGAAAGTTCGTAATTATCCTAATTTCTGGCCCTATGGGGAATTCTTCACAATTAATTAAGACAAGTACTAATTAATGTGTCTATAGATTCTCAATAAGCAACCTTAAATCTAACAACAATATCAATCCAAAATATTCAATCAATGTAGAAAATAAATTCAATCACACAAATCAACACAAAAATTTATTGACGAAGTGGAAAACTCGTGCGAGTAAAAAACCACTCTCGATATCTCGGCTACCCGCCCTAAATCCATAATATGAGAAAACCTTATGGTGATGGTTAAAGACCTATGGCGACAACTCCACCAACTTTAGTACCACTAGACTGTAAGAACTCAAAGAACTCCTTAAGCCCGTACCACACGGTTTTCTTCAGAACCTCTGAAGTCTCTGAGTGAATCAACTCTATAACTCTAAACACCGGAACTCCAACTGTCAATCTTCCTCGTTGAGAACTCTGAAGGTTTAGAAAATTGGGTTTGTTGTGTTGATGGTTTAACAAAGAATGCTTTCACCAAAAGAAATAAGACATGAGAAAAAGAAGTCTTCAAGGTGAAAACAAATAGATTAAAAACGAAGAATGTGTTTAGGCTTAAAGGAATGTGTTTTCAACACTTGTGAAGGTGGCTCAATATTTTTTTATATAGGTAGGGCAAATGGAAAGGGTTTCCTAGTGTTATTTTGGCTTTAAAATGTGTCTAAAATAACCTACTTACGTAGGGAAATTCGATCGCACTACAAACGTAACTCAAACACAAAATGTTTGCCTTGAAATGTTCGAACGAAAATACGAACGCCACACGAACGCGAGTCACAGACTGGTTTTCAGATGCAACTTAACACGCTTGTAACTTTCTCATCCATTGGTCAAATCACGCGTTCTTTATATTTACGTGATCTTCTTCGAGTCTACTTTTCAATACAACTGACCTCATATCAATTTTAGCTCTAAATCTTTGAAATATTCAAAAGATTGAACATCTCTCAGATAACTCCATCAGATTATGTCCAAATACTTGTCCAATTATTCTGAGATCTTCAAGGCTCTTTACAACTCAATTGAACTTGTTTTACAACAGACATTGCCAATAAAAATGGAACTAAAAACGACTGCTGTAAAAATCTTGAAATGTGGATTTTATTGACCCACACACATGGTTTCTACAAAACTTGTGAAAATTATCAAAATCTTAGATTATTGACGAATAGATTTCATGGGTCCATTTCCACCATCATTTGTATTTTTATATATTTTAGCTGCAGTCGATAACAACTCAAAATAGGTTGAGGCGATTCCTTGTTGAAATAATGATCACAAAATTGGGATTAAATTTTTAAAAGAAACTATTTTAAGTCGATTCAAAATCCCCCGGGCCATTATAAGTGACGAAGGTAAACACTTTTGTAACAAGCCTTTTGAGTCTTCAATGAAAATGTATGGAATTAAAAATAATGTTTCTACCTCCTATCACCTTCAGACAAATAGTCAAGTTGAACTAGCAAATAGAGAAATCAAATAAATTTTGGAAAAAACAGTCAACCCAAATCGCAAAGATTGGTCTCTTCGACTGACTGATGCACTTTGGGCATACCAAACAGCTTTCAAAACATCTTTGAGAATGTCTATATATCATATAGTTTATGGAAAACCTTGTCATTTTCCTGTGGAACTTGAGCATAAGGCATATTGGGTTATTAAAGAATTCAACTCAAACCTTGAAAATGCCATTCATGAACGTAAATTGCAACTAAAATAACTTGAAGAGTTAAGGAATGATTCATATGAGAATGCAAAAATTCTTAAATTTAAAACTAAGGCCTTTTCATGATAGTCGAATTTTACGAAAATATTTAAAATTGGTCAAAAAGTTTTGCTTTATAATTCTCATCTTCATTTATTTGCTGAAACATTGAAATCTAAATGGAATGGCCCATTTTTTGTGAAGAATGTTTGCCCGTATGGAGCTATTGATATTGAGAATCATAGGGATGGTGATGTATTTAAAGTAAATGGACAACATCTAAAACTACTTTGGAAGTTTTCAAATTTTCAGGAATATTTTTTCATTTCAAACCCATTGTATTGTGATTGATAAGCTGTTCTTTTATTTTCTTTAGTGTTTTTCTAATTTCCATTTTTCTCTTATATTTTGCAGCATTTTGTCATAGTTTTGCACCCCGGTTAAATAGTGGATAACGATACTTCGTGACTCTAAGTCGGTTATTTCAGTTTCCTAAAACTACCGATATCATATAATCAAGGCATGGAAGAAACTCTTGCAAAACTTCACAATCATTTTCCTTTTCTCTCCCAAATGCTTTGATGAAAATTTACAAAGCATGCACCGAAAGAATAAGATTTCTTACGATCAAAGGTATCTCTAGTGATATTCGTTGGGTAATTGAAACAAGAATTCGCTTAGAAGGTAAGTTATTTGACTCATTCATTTCTTACATGCCCAGTTTAGGGAAAAACACCTATGCTAAGAAATAAATAGCTAAACAGTTAGGTGTTTTCTATAAATGTGCACGTTGGACGTGCAACACTCGTTGTCGTTCTTTAAGAATGATGTCGGACAATCACGAAGATAAAATTCAATTCATTATAGATGGACTGAGTAAAAAGTCTATAGATGATATATCATTGACTCTTGAAATGTATCCTAGTGAATATGTTTATCGAGTGATTCGCAATTTGCATACACAATTTCAAAAAGAAATACAACAATACAGTGTCAGAAATCTGACTTTAAAAGACATGTTTACCAATTTCTAAGAAAATTGGGTGGGAAGTATGATAAGCAGAAAATATATCAATATTTACCGCCCTTTTACTTAATATTTTGTATAGTTTCTCGAGTTTTATGAATATTTTGATGTATTTTGTGTTATTTTGTAGATAAATAAAGTTTTAGGACTCAATGGAATCAAATCAAGGCTAAAACAGCGAAAAACAGACAAAAAGGCAAAAATATAATTTCATGCGTCATGACGCGCAAGTCCTCTGCGTCGCGACGCGCCCCAAGTACTATGCTATCGATACACGTCATCGTGACGTCAGCATAATAATTGAGCCTGCTGACACCTTACGTCAGCAATGATGTCAGCGTCGCGACATCCAAGCCTTCACGTGTCGCGACGCCCAACCAATAATTCTACTGACAGCCACGTGTCATCATCTTGTCAAAGCCACATGCCACGTGTCAGAATTAACGGCACGTCACGATGTGCAAGCATCACATGTCGCGACGCGCAGAGCCAAAATTTGCCTATAAATTAAGGCCGAATTCATTAGAAATTTTAATACCTTCTTCTTGGGATTTCCTTGAGAATAGTAAGAAGATTGTATCTTGTTTGTTTATTTACAGCTTTCTTGTATTTAATTTTTATTTTAAGCAATAGATATTTCCTTATTTTACTTTAAAGTATGAGTAGGTAACTTCCCTCTGCTGAGGTGAAATGTAAAGCTTTTATTATTATAATTTAGATTAATCTCCCTTACTTATAATATATAAACTATCTTAAAACCTGAATTAATGAGATACCTTCTTTGTGGTCGGTTGGACTTAATTAAATTGATTTTAACCTGACTTAATTGGATACCGCCTTTATGGTCGGTTGGAATTAATCAAAAATCTGACTTAATCAGAATACCGCATATATGGTCGGTTAGTAATGTCATGCAAATTTATATGTTATAATAAGGGAGATTTCTAAATTAGAAGTAATAAAAGTGGATCATCTGGCCCCAGCATTTTATTTCATTGTTTATTTTACCTTTTAATATTCAAGCTTTATTTTATGTCATTTTCTTTATTTAAGTTTTTAATAATCCTAGATATGTGTTGTAACTAAATATCGTATCTAGGGTTGTGATGAATTCCAATATCATTGGTTTATAAGTTGGTTATTTTATGTCTTGGGTAATATATTGGCTTATTATCGAATCTTAATATTAATGCTTCTTGTTTACTAGCCACTAATAATATTGATTTGGTAAACTTAAAATAAACTTGATGAAAAAATTTTAGGTTTCAGCCTTAGACTCAATAGCTCACGATCTCACCTTAGGGTAGATGTCCCTTATGTAGATTTCCTTACAGGATAGACATATACCTGTCGGGCGGGGGTAGCTGTTGGAGTTCTACGGTCTCGAGGATCAAATAACAAGCATAAAACAACATGTGAATACATCGAGGAAGTTGCGGAATACTTACATCGAGCGGTTGAGCGATGCGGTGAAAAATAAAAAATTCTTTAAGCCCTCCTTGAGCTCTCGGCAGTGGCTGAAATTAAGTCCTCCATTTTCGGCTTTTGCATGATCCATCAAGCTCCAATCTTTGTTTGATGATCCCTAGCTCACAAGTGGGTTTCGCTAT